>JAKSZT010054568.1:1893012-2152296 GCA_026826555.1 Tolypeutes matacus | reverse complement strand
AGCCTTCCCCTGGTGTCCTAAACCCTAGAAGACTTTTTCCAGGCCATTTCTGCCTGTCGTCTAGCTATTTTTCTGACAGAGAAGAGTCCTGTGTCTTTCTTGATGAGTTAACATTGAAGGTCAGTTTCTCCCTTTTGTCTTGGGTTTTATTGTTGATTGGCTTTGTGTTAAGGCTGCTCTTTGATGTTTAGTCCAAGTTATTGTGGACCTTTAGAGTAGCCCATGTTTAACTGTTTAAATATTCTCAGCTCTTCTTCGTCTGATAATTGCCCTGGATATGTGGTACAGTTTTAAGATTGTACTTTTTGTGAAAATATTTCACGTCCAGGATAAATCTTACTTTCCTCTGTTCCTTCTCCAGAAATCTTGATCATTTCTATTTGTGCAGAATTTTCTGCCCAGCTCCAAAGATTTATTTAAATTCTCTCCCTCACTCTCTGCCCCCTTTTCCTTACACTTTTCAGTTCTAGGACCTGTCCTATCTTACAACAGTTCAGTTCTGCCCACCCCCACCCCCCCTTTTATTTTTCTGTGTGGCTTTCTACCTCGGATTTTTTCCCTGTTAGGGTATTTCAGCCCAGGGATCCAGGTGGAATCAATCCAGAAAAGTACATTTTACTTTTATGCAGTCCATTCAGCAGAAATTGGATCAAATGTGTGCACCCCTTGCCACCAGTTCTGCTGTGATCTCTCTCTCTCTATTGTTTTTCCCCTTGGGGGCACTTTTTAATATGGCCCTCCTTAACCACTTGTGTTCTGCCCGAGGTCTCTTCAGACTTAGGTCCCTGTGCCTGGGTTTGTGTGGGGTTCTAACCCACTGCTCTGAGTGGTCTAGAGTCTGCATCCACTGCGTAAGGAGCCCTAGCCATGCTGCTTCTGTGTGACTTCCAAGCTGCGTGGGACCAGCTGAGGGGGGTCTGGACTTGTGGGTCTGGGAAGAATATCTCCTACCTGATCTTGGAGATGACTTTTCTTTTTCTTCGTTTCACCTTCTGTGGAGTCTTCCTCCAGTCTCTAGCATCGTTCTTTTATTAGGCGTTTCTGAGGGGAGACTTTTCCAAGGGATATTTTATGTTACCGTGTTGATGATATCACAGATCATAAGAAGCCATAATTATTTTCAAGGGGTATGTATCATTTCGTCAAGCTGCTATACCATGACTGACATATTTTTCCTAATAAATAATAGCTGTAATGACTTTTTAAAAAATGTTCCCCCCTCTGAGATGGCTCCCTCCCTGTGTCTGCTCGCTGTGTCTGCTCATCTTCTTTAGGAGGCACCAAAGAATTGTAAATATGAAGTTTATATTGATTTGGTATTTTGTTATTTATTGGTAGTTGAGTTGAATGTCATTCGGTTTTGTTTGATGCTGTTGAACCAAAGTGTACATTATAATTTTTAAAATAATTTTCCCATTATAATTTTTCAGAAATCTTTTTTGTCAGAAAATTATTGGATTCCAGAACTTATCTTTTGTTATTGGTTTACATTAAATGAAAATGACATGTTCATATTCCTAAGAATTTTAGTGCTTCTTTGGGGCTACATAATTAATAACTTTCATGTTAAAGAATACTGATACATACATAGGAATGGATTTATTTAAAATACTGAGAACTTTTTCTTTTCTTTAATTTTACAGTAAGGCAAAAGAGAATGAAAGAAGTAGACAATCTTGATAGTATAAAAGAAGAATGGTAAGTTAAAATGTTTGAATTTTTTTTGTCATTAATACCTTTCTCTGCTTGTATTTATTTGTATTGTATGTCACTGGCTGACAAGTAATATTTTTTTTTTACCCTAGCTACTTTGAACACATTTTAGTGAGATCACTAAATCTTTGTTATTAATAAATTGTTTTAAATCAATAAATCTTTTTAAAAAGATCTCTCAATTATCAAGAGAATTTAAATTATATTTAATTTACTTTCCCACTTCTTTCTTCTCTTTCTAGGAATACTTTTCCTATTCTTTTTTTTTCCTGTCCATCTAGAGATTCTTATGTACTCATCAAAACTGAAATCCATTACCACCTGCTGAATGAAGCCAGATCCACAAGTAGATTACATGTTCTTTTCTTGAACCATATTTTATATTTCTTTAATTGTAACTATCATTTTCTGCTGTAACTCTTCATTATTGTATGTCTCCTCACACTGTATTCTAAACCTCTCATGAACTATTTTTGTTTTTTTGTTTTATATCTCCTAGCATATAGTAGATAATAAATATTTGAATGACTTGAATTAGCATAATGAAATATAATAGAATGTAATTTAAAAAAACATAAATAGAAAATAAATATAAGCAAGAAGAAAAAAAACAAAGATTGAAAATGAAGAAAAAATTTAAAATATAAAGAAGAGAAAAAATATATAGATAACATAAAGGAATAAAACTTAGCTACTCTGGCCCTCAACTTTTCAGATGAGCTCACTTCCTGAAATTGTGATGCTCAGCTTTGTTGGTATTTTTTTTTTTTTTTACCGGGAGGTCCCGGGGATCAAACCCGGATCCCTCCATATGGGAGATGGACGCCCAACCAGTTGAGCCACATCCGACCCCGCTTTGTTGGTATTATACTTAGTAATTGAGCACCACCTGCTTTCTGAACAGAAGAAACAAGCACCATAAAGCGGTTATAATGATATTAGTATCTAATACTTGAGAGCTTACTGTCTACCAGACGCTCTGTATAGGCCTTTATCCGTATTTTCATTTACTCTTCTTAACAACAGTGTGAAGGCCCCAAATGTCAAAGTACCAAGTTGAGAAGCCTTTCTGGGGACCAGAAAGGTTAATGACTCCCCTACCTAGAAAACAGCCTGAACTTCAGACATGGAAGTACTATCTTGGCTCAGGAATCCTTAACTATTGAAATTTTTGAAAAAATTAGTAGTAAATGGTTCTTTTTCTTTTCTTTTCTCTCCCCTCCCTCCCCCTTTTGTTTTTGTGTGTGTAGGGTTTGTGAAACAGGATCTGAAAGTCAACCTCTTAGTGACAACCAGCAAATGAATTGTGATTATTTTGTTGACAGCCTGTTTGAGGAAGCACAGAAGGTTGGTGCCAAATGCTTGTCACCCACTGAAAAAAAGAAACAGGTAAATGTCCATTACTTTTTTCGAGTCTAGTGGTTCTCAAAATATGGTCCTTATAGAGGGTCCATGAGATCGAAACAATTTTCCTAATAATAGTAAGCTGCTATTTTACCCTCTTCCCTGTGTTGACTTTCCTTGAATATTGCAAAAGCAAAGGTGGGTAAAAGTAGTGGCACCAAACTTTACTAGTACTTATTGTATTCTTTGCTACCTCAGCTTGCAGGGATTTGGTTTCAACTAAGAAAGTCCTTGATGAAACAGTAAAACTTGACTAATTTTATTAAATCCAAACCTTTGAACATACATCTTATTAATATTCTATATGTCAAAATGTAAAGGACAAGTAAAGCTCTTCTGCAGCATACAGAAGTGCAATGGCTATCATAAGGAAAAGTGTGATTGTTTGAGATGTAAACTGAACTATCTGCCTTTTTCATGGCATATTGTTTTTATATGAAAGAATGATTTACAGACAAACTGGCTAGTCAGACTTAGGTGCATGGACATTTTCTCAGAAATTAACAAAATGAGCCTGCCACTTCAAGGAAAACAACTTACATATTTTTTGCCAATGATAGAATTTAATTTTTTTTTTTTTTTTTTTTTAGTTTTATTCATATCTTAATGAGATACTCTGTTATAACATATAATGCTTTTTGTGTATATATACAGCACCAAGGCAGACATTTATAAATCTCAGAGTGACCTTTCAAAGGGAGTATTTTCACCCTCATTTAACAGTTTAAGGAACCAAAGTTCAGGTAGATAAATGGACTCAACTAAAATCACAAAACTAGTTTGTATTTTAACAGAAACTTGCCTGATTTAAAATTTCAATCCCATTGTACTCTAGGAGATCCAAACCAGAGGTGTATGCTTTTAATTACCTGGAGAACTTTTAAAAATGAAATTCATTTAAATTACTGTTACTCAAAGAATATATATGAATAGTTCAAAAAAATCAAATAATATCATTAGACTAGTAGTGAAATACAGCCGCCTTCTGTTTTTTCTCTACCTCCTCTGAATTCCGTTCTCCAATCACTTATTTTAACTATTTCTTATTGCAGTTACCTCCATTTTTCTGAATACCATGTTTATACTGCTTTTTTAAATATTAGGTTTTGATTGACTCCCCTCAATTTAACACACCTCGCCCCTCTCCCATTGCCCAATGTTATATAATCATTTCTTGTTAAATTAGTATTCAGTGTTTACAAAATAATGACTGATGTCATATGACCAGTATTCACAGTTGAGGTCTGCAGTGTAGTTTCTTAACAACTTTTAACTTTTCCTGAGGTTCACAATCACCTCAGTTTTGTTTTTGTCATTTTTTTAAATCTATACATCATTAATTACAAACTCTTTGAAAAACCAAAAATCTCTTATTTGTATATTCAAATACATTATGTGCTCTTAATTTTTCTTTTTGAGACATTACCCCAGAACTCTCCATCTTCAGGCATTTTCTCCTGACTTCATGCTAATTCTCCCCTTCTCTCCTCCCTCTTTAATATAGTTATATACTACTTTAGACTTTGTGGCTACCCTTTAACTAATAAAACATGTATTTTTTTCCTTCAACAACACACAATACCTTTTAACTTCCCACTTTATAAGGACACCACTCTCATTCCATTTACTTTTTCTCTTTCCCCTTCAATAACCCCACTTGTCAACCCTACTTTTTTTTTTTTTTTTTTTTTTAAGATTTTATTTATTTATTCATTTATCCCCCCCCTGCTGCTCGTGCTCACTGGGTCAGCCAACCACGCCCTGCGGGCGGGCCTGCCTTCACCAGGAGGCCCCAGGAGCCCCACTGATTGAGCCACAGCCGCTTCCCAACCCTACTCTTTTTAACCTTATCAAAGCCAGCATTTGCGTTCTACTTTGTAACCATAATTATTTCGTTAAAAACGGGTTCTTGACCTTTTTGTTCCCTGAACCCCTTTGCCAGTCAGGCGAAAACCACAGACCCCTTACTAAGTCCATACTATAGTGTGTATTATTTAATAAATATATCACACCCACACCAACAAGTCCCCACAAGAATAATGTTTTTTTGAATTTCAACTCATGCTCAAGGACCCCTTGTTTTGTTTTTTGTTTTTTTTTTTAAAGATTTTATTTATTTATTCATTTATCCCCCCCTTGCTGCTTGTGCTTGCTGGGTCAGCTAACCACGCCGTGCGGGCAGGCTTGCCTTCACCAGGAGGCCCCGGGAACCCGGGGCCTCCCATATGGTAAACGGGAGCCCTACTGATTGAGCCACGGCTGCTTCCCGCAAGGACCCCTTGTTAAGAACCCCTGCCTTAAAAGATGAAAAACTTAAAACAGCACTCACATTGTGATTATTTAAATGTGATTCATTGATCAGCCAAGCCTCGTGCTATGACTGCAGTTCCTTCTCTCTGGTTCTAAAGTCTTGACGTTGTCCTTGAAATAGAATTTAATTTTATTATCCTTATTTAGCAAAAATAAGTATTTTAGGACACTGAGACCATGAGCTTGGCAGCTTCCTCAAACTTAAGGAGTTTCTGATGAGATCAGTGATTATATTAATGAATATAATTTTTAAAATACCTTCATATAATGAAATATATATCTTCACTATTTGAAAGATTCTCCTAAATGATAGAACCAAATGTCCAAATGACCAATCCATGATGTTATTAAATCACAGGTAAAAGAACCAAAGTGTCACATATATTGAAGGACTTTAATGTAACAGTACATGACCAGTTCATTGATACGGTTTCAAATTCCACAGATTCTTTCTTCCTTTCTTTCCACTCTTTCCTTTCTTTCCTTTCTTTCTTTCTCCCTCTTCATAGTTTATGCTTGCTGTCTGCGAGTCTTCTTTTTAGGAGGCACCAGGAACTGAACCCAGGGCCTCCCATGTGGGAGGGAGGTGCCCAATCTCTTGAGTCACCTCTGCTCCCTATTTGCTGTCTCTCTCATTGTGTTTCCTTGCTGTGTGTCTTGGTTGCATCATCTTGTGTCAGCTCGTGTGCCAGCCCATCACGTCATCTCACTGTCTTGCTCATCTTCTCCAGGAGGCACCGGGAATCAAACACGGGACCTCTCATGTGGTAGGCGGAAGCCCAGCTGCTTGAGTCACATCTGCTTCCCCAGATTATTAAATGACCTTTGAGAAACTACTACTTCTTGAATTTTGGTATAGTATCAAAGAAGAATATCCACAGTTGTCTGAAAATGCTATTAAAAGCCTTACTTTTTGAACTACATATCTCTGAGGCTGGATTTTCTTACTATACTTCACCCCAACAAATTGCAACAGATTCAAAACAGAGGAAGATAGGAGAATCCAGCTCATTTTTTACAGTTGGGATTTTTTTTTTTTTTTTTTTTTTTTACTTTATTTTATACATTTAACAATTGAAAATAGTTTAAAAAGAAAGCACAGTTGAATAAAAACATATTTCTAAATACTGGATGCATAACTTTTTTTTTTTAATCATACAATATGTTACACAATATATTTGGTTCATAGTAACGTATTTGTCTTTTGACATCTAGCTTGTTTCACTCAAAATAATGTCCTCCAGGTTCATCCATGTTGTCATATGCTTTACGACTTCATTTCTTCGTACAGCTGCATAATATTCCATCATGTGAATACACTACAGTTTGTTTATCCATTCATCCGTTGATGGACAACTGGGTTGTTTCCAGCTTTTGGCAATCGTGAATAATGCTGCTATGAACATCGGTGTGCAGATGTCTGTTCGTGTCACTGCTCTCAGTTCTTCTGGGTATATACCCAGTAGTGGTATTGCAGGGTCATGTGGCAACTCCATACTGAACTTCTTTAGGAACTGCCAAATAGTCCTCCATGGTGGCTGTACCATTCTGTATTCCCACCAACAGTGAAGAAGTGTCCCTATCTCTCCACATCCTCTCCAACACTTGTAGTTCTTTGTCTTTTTAATAGTGGTCGTTCTGATAGGTGTGAAATGATATCTCATTATAGTTTTTAATTTGCATTTCTCTAATCATTAGTGATGTTAAACATTTTTTCATGTGTCTTTTTGCCACTTGTATTTCTTCTTTGGACAACTGTCTATCCAAGTCTTTTGCTCATTTTTCAATTGGGTCATTTGTCTTTTTATTGCTGAGTTGTAACATCTCTTCCTATATTCTGGATATTAAACCCTTATCGGTCATGTGATTTCCAAATATTTCCTCCCGTTGAGTCTGCTGCATTTTCACCCTTTTGACAAAGTCCTGTGAGGTGCAAAAGTGTATAATTCTGAGGACATCCCATTTATCTCTTTTTTTCTTTTGTTGTGCGTGCTTTGGGTGTAAGGTCCAAGAAGTCACCACCTTTTACAAGGTCTTTAAGATGTTATCCTACATTTTATTCTACTGGTTTTATGGTCCTACCTTTTATATTTAAGTCTTTGATCCATTTTGAGTTGATTCTTGTATAAGGAGTGAGCTAGGGGTCCTATTTCATTCTTTTGGTTATACATATCCAGTTCTCCCAGCACCATTTGTTGAACAGACTGTTTGGTCCCGTTAACATGGACTTGGTAGGTTTGTCAAAAACCAATTGACCATATAGGTGAGGGTTTATTTCTGGATTCTCAATTCTGTTTCACTGATTGCTGTGTCTATGCCAGTACCATACTTTTTCACCACTGTGGCCTTGTAATATGTTTCAATTTCATGCAGTGAAATTCCTCCCCTGTTGCTCTTCTTTTTTAGAATGCTTTTTGGCTATTTGGGTGCACTTTCCCTTCCAAATGAATTTCATAATTGCCTTTTCTATTTCTGTAAAGTATGATGTTGGAATTTTGGTTGGTATTGCATTGAATCTATGAATCAGTTGGGATAAGATTGACATCTTCACGATATTTATTCTTCCAACCGTGAACACGGAATGTCTTTCCATTTGTTTAGGTCTTTTTAAATTTCTTTTAGCATTGTTTTGTAGTTTTCTGCATATAGGTCCTGTACTTCTTTGGTTAAATTAATTCCTAGGTATTTGAGTCTTTTTGGTGCTATTGTAAATGGAATATTTCCTCTGATTTCCTCCTCAGATTGTTCGGTACTAGTGTACAAAAACTTTACTGATTTTTGCATGTTGATCTTGTATCCTGCCACTTTGCTGAACTCATTTATTAGCTCATGTAGCTTTGTCGTGGATCCTTCAGAAATTTCTTATTACAGGATCATGTCATCCAGAAGTGGTGAGAGTTTTACTACTACTTTTCCTATTTGGATGCCTTTAATTTTTTTTTTTTTTTTTTCTTGTTTAATTGCCCTAGTTGGAACTTCTAGTACAATATTGAATAACAGTGGTGACAGTGGGCATCCTTATCTTGTTCCCGATCTTAGAGGGAAAGCTTTCAACCTTTCCCCATTGAGTACGATGTTGGCTGTGGATTTTTCATGTATGCCTTTTATGATATTGAGGAGTTTTCCTTCTATTCCTATCTTTTGAAGTATTTTTAATCAAAAAAGGATGCTGGATTTTGTCAAATGCCTTTTCTGCATCGATTGAGATAATCATAGCTTTTTTTCTTCAATTTGTTAATGTGGTCTATTACATTGATTTTCTTACATTGAACCAGTCTTGCATACCAGAAATTAATCCCACTTGGTCGTGATGTATAGTTTTTGATATGATGTAAGATTCGATTTGCAAGTATTTTGTTGTGAATTTTTGCATCTATATTCATTGGAGAGATTGGTCTGTAATTTTCCTTTCTTGTACTGTCTTTATCTGGCTTTGGAATTAGGGTGATGTTGGCTTCATAAAATATGTTGAGTAATTTTCCTTCCTCTGATTTTTTGGAAGAGTTTAAACAGGATTGGTGTTAATTTTTTTTGAAATGCTTGGTAGACTTTACCTGTGAAGCCCATCTGATCCTGGACTTTTTTTTGCTGGAAGAATTTTGATGATCGATTCAGTCTCATTTAAATGTGATTGGTTGGTTAAGTTCTTGTATTTCTTGTACTGTCAGTGTAGGTTGTTTGTGCATTTCTAGGAATTTGTCCATTCCATCTAGGTTGTCTATTTTGTTGGCATACAGTTTCTCATAATATCCTCTTATTTTTATTTCTGTGGGATCAGTTGTAACTTCCCCCCTTTTATTTCTGATTGTATTTTTTTGCATCTTCTCTCTTTTTTACTTTGTTAGTCTAGCCAAAGGTTTGTTAATTTTATTGATCTTCTCAAAGACCCAGCTTTTGGTTTTGTTGATTTTCTCTGTTGTTATTTTCTTCTCAATTTCATTTATTTCTCCTCTGAATTTTTTTTTTTTAATGATTTATTTATTTCTCCCCACCCTCTCGTTGTTTGCACTTACTTTGTGCTGTGTCTTTAGGAGGTACTGGGACTGAACCAGGGACCTCCAGTGTGGGAGGGAGGTGCCTAATCACTTGAGCCACCTCCGTTCCTTGCTTTGTTGTCCCTCATGCTTTTTATTCTTGTGTCTCTTGTTGTCATCTTGTTGTGTTAGCTTGCTGCGCCTGCCCGTCGCATCAGCTCACTGTCTTGTTTGTTTTCTTTAGGATGCACCAGGAACCTCTGCTCCCTGCTTAATTATGTCTTTCATTATGCTTTTCTTGTGTGTCTTGCTGTGTCATTTTGAAGATTTTATTTATTTATTCATCCATCCCCCCCTTGCTGCCTGCGCTCACTGGGTCAGCCAACCACGCCGTGCGGGCGGGCTTGCCTTCACCAGGAGGCCCTGGGAACCGAACCCGGGGCCTCCCATATGGTAAACGGGAGCCCTACTGATTGAGCCACAGCCGCTTCCCTTGCTGTGTCATTTTGTTGTGTCAGCTTGCTGTGCCTGCCTGTCAGGCCAGCTCCCTGTTGTCTTTAGGAGGCGCCATGAACTGCATCACGGACTCCCATGTGGTAGGCAAGAGCTCAGTCATCTGAGCCACATCCTCTTCCCTCTGCTCTAATCTTTATTACTTCTTTCCTTCTGCTTGCTTTGGGATTGCTTTACTATTCATTTTCTAGTTTCTCTAGTTCAGTTAAATCTTTGAGTTTAGCTCTTCTTTTTTAATATAGGCACTTAGGGCTATAAATTTCCCTCTCATAACTGCCTCCGCTGTATCCCATAAGTTTTGTTAAGTTGTCTTCCCGTTTTCTTTCTTTTTTTTTTTTTTTTTTTAAATATTTTTTTTTTTTTTTTTATTTATCCCCCCCCCCCGCTGCTCGTGCTCGCTGGGTCAGCCAACCACGCCGTGCGGGCGGGCTTGCCCTCACCAGGAGGCCCCGGGAACCGAACCCGGGGCCTCCCATATGGTAAACGGGAGCCCTACTGATTGAGCCACAGCCGCTTCCCGTCTTCCCGTTTTCATTTGCCTTAATATATTTACTAATTTCACATGCAATTTCTTTTTTGACCTGCTGATTATTTAGGAATGTGTTGTTCAGCCTCCACACATTTTCAAATTTTCATTTTTCCTGTTTATTATTGATTCCCAGTTTCATTCCATTATGACCTGAGAAGGTGTTTTGTATAATTTCAATCTTTTTATATTTATTGAGAGCTGCATTGTGCCCTAACATGTGGTCTATCCTAGAGAAAGATCCATGGGCACTTGAGAAGAATGTATAACCCGCTGAGTTTGGATGCAGAGTTCTGTCTGTTAGGTCTAACTCATTTATCATATTTTTCAAGTTCTCTGTTTCCTTGTTGATCTTCTCTCTAGTTCTATGTAATGATATGAGTGGGGTATTGAAGTATCCAGCGATTATTGTAGAAATGTCTATTTCTCCCTTCAGTTTTGCCAGTTTGTCTCATGTATTTTGGGGCACCTTGGTTAGGTGCGTAGATATTTATGACTGTTATATCTTCCTGGTGGAGTATCCCTTTTATAAATATATAATGGCCTTCTGTATCTCTTATAACTTTTTTGCATTTAAGTCTGTTTTGTCTGATATTAGTATAGCTACCCCTGCTCTTTTTTGGTTACTATTTGCAGGGAGTATGTTTTTCCAACCTTTCACTTTCATCCGGTTTGTGTCTTTGGGTCTAAGGTGAGTTTCTTGTAAGCAGCATATAGATGGCTCATGTTTTTTTATCCATTCTGTCAGTCTGTATCTTTTGATTGGTATGTTTAATCCATTCACATACAATGATATTACTGTAAACGCATTATTTACTTCCACCATTTTATTCTTTGGTTTTCATATGTCATATATTTTTGTCTTTTTTCTCTTCTGGTTACCTTTCTCAATTCTTTCTTCTATACTCTCCTCCAGGCCTCTCTCTCCTGTCTTTTTCTTTCAGGTTCTAAGGCTTCCTTTAATATTTTCTGCAAAGAATTCTTTTTTTGCAAACACTCTTAGTTTCTTTTGTTTGTGAATATTTTATATTAACCTTCATATTTGAAGGAAAATTTTGCTGGATAAAGAATTCTCAGCTGGCAGTTTTTCTCTTTCAGTATCCTAATTGTATCATACCACTGTCTTCTCGCCTCCATGGTTTCTGAAGAGAATACCATGCTAAGTCTTCCTGGGCATCCCTTTTATGTGATAGTTTGCTTCGTCCTTACTGCTCTGAGAATTTTCTCTTTATCTTTGACATTTGACATTCTGAGTAGTATGTTTCTTGGAGTAGGTCTGTTTGGATTCATTTTGATTGAGGTACGGTGCACTTCTTGGATATGTAAGTTCATTTCTTTCATGAGAGTTGGGAAATTTTCAGCCATTATTTCCTCAGATACTCTTTCTGCCCCTTTTCCCTTCTCTTCTCCTTCTGGAAGTCCCATGACACGTATGTTGTTGCATTTCATGTTGTCATTCAACTCTCTGACCCCCTGCTCAATGTTATTCATTGTTTTCTCTCTCTGTTCTTTTCTCTCTTCAATTTCAGCTGTTCAGTCTTTTGTATCACTTATTCTTTCTTCTATCATTTTGAGTCTGCTGTTGTATGCCTCTAATGTGTTTTTTAATCTCTCCTATTGTATCTTTCATTCCTATGATCTCTGTTACTTTACTGTTCAGGATTTCAAATTCTTTGTGCTTGCTCAGTGTCTTCTTGATGTCATTTATCACTCTAGCCATATTGTCTTTCAACTCATTAATTTGATTTTGGAAATTTGTGCACATCTCGCTAATTCTCTCAAATCCTGTGTTTCTTTTAGGGCTTTGATGTATTCCTTTTCTTGGGCCATGTCTTCTATTTTCTTTTCTTTTTTTTTTTTTTTTAAAGATTTTATTTATTTATTCATCTATCCCCCCCTTGCTGCTCCGTGCTCGCTGGGTCAGCCAACCACGCCATGCGGGCGGGCTTGCCTTCACCAGGAGGCCCTGGGAACTGAACCCGGGGCCTCCCATATGGTAAACGGGAGCCCTACTGATTGAGCCACAGCCGCTTCCCTTCCATTTTCTTAGTATGGCTCGTAATTTTTTGCTGATGGCTAGGCATCTGGTAAGGATGTAGTTTACTCAGATGCTCAATTTCTTTCACTTTTGTAGGGCTTTACTGTGTGTTACTGCTACTCTTTGATTCTTGGCTCAACCTGGATTGTTAGAATTGTCCCTGCTAGTTGCTCAGAACTGGGCTCTGGACCCAGTAATTGGTTTCAGACCCACTTCCTAGGGCTTTGGGGAGGGAAGGTATAAAGGCTGGTAAAAACCTCTCTTACTGAGTTTTAATTTTCTCATGTGCACTTTCTACAAGTGTTGGAGAAGATGTGGAGAGATAGGAACACTCATTAACTGTTGGTGGGAATGCAGAATGGTACAGCCACTGTAGAGAACTGTTTGGCAGTTCCTAAAGAAGTTCAGTATGGAGTTGCCTCGTGACCCTGCAATACCACTACTGGGTATATACCCAGAAGAACTGAGAGCAGTGACATGAACAGACATCTGCACACCCATGTTCATAGCAGTGTTATTCACGATTGCCAAAAGCTGGAAACAACTCAGTTGTCCATCAATGGATGAATGGATAAACAAACTGTGGTGTATTCACACGATGGAATATTATGCTGCTGTGCGAAGAAATGAAGTTGTAAAGCATATGACAACATGGATGAATGTAAAGGACATTATTTGTGCAAAGCAAGCCAGACACAAAAGGAGAAATATTGTATGATTGCTTCACTATGAACCAAATATATTATGTAGCATATTGTATGATTCCAAAAAAAAATTCTATGTATCCAGTACATTTAATTGATAAATATGTTTTTATCCAACTGTATTTTCTTTTTATTTTTAAATTGTTTATATTTTCAATTATTAAATGTTACAAAATAAAGTTAAAAAGAAAAAAAAAGAATGGCTATCCTATTCTTTCTTTTTTTTTTTTTTTTTAAAGATTTTATTTATTTATTCATTTATCCCCCTCCTGCTGCCCGCGCTCGCCGGGTCAGCCAACCACGCCGTGCGGGCGGGCCTGCCCCCACCAGGAGGCCCCGGGAACCGAACCCGGGGCCCCCCACATGGCAAACGGGAGCCCCACTGATTGAGCCACAGCCGCCTCCCTATCCTATTCTTTCTTGACTCTAATAGCAACTTCCCAGAGACAACCACTTCTAATTCATAGCTATTTCTTCTGGTATGTTGCTCAGTGTTTCTTTTTTTTTTTTTTTACCGGGAGGTACCAGGGATCGAACCCCGGTCTCTCCATATGGTAGACGGACGCCGAACCTCTTGAGCCACATCCGTTTCCCGTCAGTGTTTCTTATACTACATTAATAATGATAGTTCATAGTTTTAAATTTTAAAAGTATATATTGATAATTTACTATGGAAGGTGATGACTTAGCTCTTACTATACCTTGTCTGTTCCCAAATCACTTCCACTTACTTTTCTAATCTAGTTACGTTTCAATTTGGGATTAAATCAGTTTGCTTTGTTTATAACATTTTGACTTTGTAAACACTGTACGACATAACTGAGTCATATATCATGATTATGTTTATTTTCCTTATTTTAAATTTTTCATTAGAATTAATAATTAGTAATTTTTTTAAAAAACTTTGGCTTAATTCCCTTTGTATCTATTACTAATTCATCCCCATGACAGAATGCTGTTCTGATATCTGATCCTTTGTATGTGGCATGCTTTTTCTCTCTGCAAGCTGTTGAAATCTTCTCTATAACCCTGGTGTTCTGATATTTCATAATCAGGACGTAGGTATCAGTCTTTTTTCATTCATTCAATACAGAAAGTAATGTCTGACTATTTTAGGACATTTTCTTATATTATTTCTTTGGTATTTTGCTCCCCTCTGTTTTGTCTTGAAGTGCTTTTATTTAAATATTGGACCTCTTGGACTGAGCCTCTTAATTCCCCCCCCCCCTTTTCCATTTCTTTGTTCTTCTATTTTTTTCCCTAATCATTACTACTACTACTATTATTATTATTATTATTATTATTATTTTAAGGAGGTACCAGGGCATTAACCTGGGACCTCATACATAGGAAGCAGGCACTCAGCCATTGAGTTACACTCGCTTCCCTTGTTCTTTTTTTATACACTATTTTTTCAACTTTAATTTTAGTCCTCTTCGTTTCTTTTGTATTTAATTTCCAAGAGCTCTTTTATTCCCTGAATGTTCTTTCCCCTCCCTTTTCACACAGCATATTCTCTTACATGAGTGTTTTATCATTTGGGGGCTTTTGTTCAAGTTTCTTCTGTTTTCCTCAGTGTCTTTTTTTTTTCTTTTTCTTTTTTTTTTACCACTGTGCTCTCTTTTGGTTTGGTTTGTTCTTGGTCTTTCTTGTGACTTGGCAGTTTGGTCACAGGTATAAATAGGGACAGTGTATATAGTGATTAAGAGTATGGTCCAGACTCCCTGGGTTCAAGTCCCAGCTCTTACCCTTTACTGACTGTGTGACTTTTGGTCATTTAATTAATCTGTATTTCTGTTTCTCCATTGTGAGGACCCAGGGCCCCCCTCAAAGTCCTCATCACGTAGCTACCTGCATGATCTAGACATAAGTTAAGAGTTAAAAACTCTCCCCAGAGGGGAGAGAATGTATAGATGGTATCATAAACTGCAATCTTCCCAAAGCAGTAAACGTCCTTCCTATGAGTGTAGTGAAAACACGACCACACCTCATACTCCAGCAGAAACTCTGTTCTCATACCCTATGGAATATCCTTGTTCTGGAATCCCTTATATCATCCCTCATTTTCCCATCTCTTTGCGGAGCACTATATTCATTCTCTGAACCACCACCATCAGAGAGCCTCTCCTATCTCTAAGTACCAATAAAACTTATGCCTAAGTGCCAGGTGCATTCTTTGGTCTTGTAGCTGCACCAGCTCCTCCCCTTCAGGAGTTGGATTGTAACACCCATATAGAGATGCTTCTAATATATGCTCTATTATTATGATTCTTTTCCCTAGCACCTTAAGGTCTTACACATTAGATACTCGAAAAGTAGTTGTTGAATGAATAAATGGATGAATGCTAGAGGCAAGGGAGGGGTTCTTAGAGTCTAATATCTTGTTATACAGTTTTTCAATCAATCTTCCTATATTCGGTCTTAAGCATCCCTGCAGTCTTTTGTATTCACGAGTCACTCTAAGGTTCTACAGTGCCAAGGGAGGGAGGGAGGAAAGGGAGGGAGGGGAGGAATGGTGTTCTTATGAGCTGAACAAGATGTTTAAGAATGAGACAATAATGATAACAGCCTAATTCTGGTATTTCATTTTTGAGGGAATAACAATTTATTAATTGGCTGTTGGCTTTTCCCCCCTCCTGTACTTGTTGATCAAAGTCATTTCAAATGCAGTCCTCTGATTGTTGGGAAATCTTCTGGACAGAAGTCTTTACCTCAGATGTTCTCTGAAACAGGCAGGACACCAAATATTTTTCCGAGTTCTCGTAACGAAAGCTGTTAATAGTTTATTTAAAAATGTTGCAGATGATGAACCATATTATGTATATATATGATTTTTTAGGTTATGTTTGGATTTTGCACTTAGTAATAATACATGAAATATATACAGTTAGAAATTTTTGAAGGACTTCTAATTTACATTTTATCAATAGGACCCATTTTGCTTCTTATTGCTTTGCAGGTAGATGTTAGTATAAAATTATGGAAAAATGGGTTTACAGTCAATGATGATTTCAGAAGTTATTCTGATGGTGCAAGTCAGCAGTTTCTGAACTCCATCAAAAAGGGGTAAGCATTGTGTTTAAACAGGATATTTTAGACATGTTTCACATGAATGTTTACACACTCCCTACACATTCACAGACATACTTTTTCTTTTGTAAATTCAGATTTCATAAGAAAGTTTTCTTGAGAACCACAGATGTAATTTTTTTTCTTTTTTTTTCATTAGAGAAGTTATGAACTTACAAAACAATCATGCATAATATGCAGAATTCCTATACATCACTCTTCCAGCAGCACCTTGCATTGTTGTGGAACATTTGTTACAGATTATGAAAGAACATCAAAATATTGCTGCTAACTATGGTCCATAGCTTACATCTGGTGTATTTTTTCCGTAACCCCCCCATTATTTTATTTTATTTTTTTTTAAGATTTTATTTATTTATTCATTTATCCCCCCCTTGCTGCCTGTGCTCGCTGGGTCAGCCAACCATGCCGTGCGGGCGGGCCTGCTCCCACCAGGAGGCCCCGGGAACCGAACCCGGGGCCTCCCACATGGCAAACGGGAGCCCTACTGATTGAGCCACAGCCGCTTCCCAAACCCCCCCCATTATTAACACCATGTATAAGTATTGTACACCATGTATTATAGTTTATGAGAGAACACTCATATTTGTACCATTAACCACAGTCCATCATCCACCACATGGTTCACTGTGTTATACAGTCCCATACCTTGTACAGTCCATTCAAACTGTACACTCATTGGCTCTCAGTTTCATCACAGATTTGTGCTGTAATTGCCTCAGTAAATTTTAGAATGTTTTCCTTAGTCCAATAGGAAAAATCCCATACTTCCCTATTATTGACCCTCAGTACCTTCTTTGACATTGATATAAGAATATTAACAATATTGCTGTTAACTCTAGACCATAAGTTGCAGTAATTGTATTTTTCCACGTATCACCATATTCTGCGCACCTTGTTATAGTGACGTGTATTTGTTTGAGTTATAGAAGAACATTCTTGTATTTGTACTATTACCCATAATCCTTATCCACCACAGAGTTCACAGTTATACCAGTCCCTAGATTGTTCTCTAGCTTTCTTTCAATTGACATTTATGTCCCTAGACTATCTCTTTCAGCCACAGTCACATTTGTAAACCAGCAGTGTTATACTCACTCTAATGTGTTACCATGAACTCTGTCCATTTCCATACTTTTACAGTCAAGCTAATTAAGAATTCTACATACATTAAGCATCCGTACCCCTCTCAGCCCTCAGCCTATCTCCTAGTAATCTGTACTCTAGATTTTAACTCTACGTGTTTATTCTTCATATTTAGTTCATGTTAGTGAGTCCATACAATATTTGTCCTTTTATGACTGGCTTATTTTACTTGACATAATGTCCTCAGGGTTCATCCATGTTGTCATCACAGATGTAATTTTGAGGAAAGCTTAGGAACTTGAGTACTGATCAACCAATATCTTAAACTAATTCACGTTGCCAAGAATTCCTAATACCAATACCATATGTTTAAATATGATTGTAGTCTTTGAATCTAATGATTTCCATTGCCCTGTAGTATTTAATATATATATATTTATGATTCTCTGATAAATATATGCCTAGTCTAGAAAATTTTTGAATATTTTAGGAATTTGAATCACATAATTTTGCCACATAGAACTAATTGCTATTCACATTTTTGTGAATTTCTTTCTGGCATTTTTGTATATTGATTCATGTATAGTATGTATATATTCATTTAAAAACAAATTTTTATCATGGAAAATTGTAATATATCTACCTATGATTTTTTAATGATAATCCATAATTTTTATATATACTCTGTTGGCAATTTAGGTTATTTATAATTTTACTAAAAAAATTATATATAATTTTTTTATATATAATATAAAAAATCTATGACTCAAATGTAAGTTATGGGCTATTGTTAATAGTTATATTTTGATGATGCTCTTTCATAGTTTGTAACAAATGTTTCACAACAATGTAAGGTGGTGGAGTGATATGTGGGAGCCCTGCTGATGATATGTATGTTTGTTTTGTAAGTTCACAACTTTTACTATACACTTATTATTTATATATGCTCATGAATGAATGATGTACTTCAGTAAGTTTTTAAAATAAAAAATAACATTTTTTGAGATATAATTAATGTGTTTTTGTTTTGTTGGTTTTTAAAAAATGTTACTGTGGTAACATATATACCACATAAAATTTCCCATTTTAACCACTTTCAGATATGCAGCTGAGAGGTATTAACTACATTCACAGTGTTGTGCTACCTTCAGCACCATCCATTACCTAAACTTTTCCACTCTCCCACACCGAAACTCTGTAGCCTTTAAGCATTAACTTCCCATTCCCTCTTTGCACCCACACCCCTAGTAACATGTTTTCTAATTTCCGACTCTATGAGTTTGCTTTTTTTTTTTTTTTTGAAACTCAGATTGCATATTTTTATTGACAGCTTAGTTATGCAATTATTCTAATTAACATAGAAAATGTTTTGTTTTTTTAAAGACACGACAAAAACATGCTAAATATCTTCCAATTTATCTTGAATGGAAGCTTATTCTAATTATTTCATATCAGTGAGATCATGCAATATTGAGCCTTCTGTGACTGGCTTATTTCACTCAACATGATTTCTTCAAGGTTCATCCATGTTGTCGCATGTATCAACTTTATTCCCTTTTTTCGGCTGAATAATATTCCATTGTATGTTTATACCACATTTTTTAATTCATCGGTTGGACACTAGGGTTGCTTCCAACTTTTGACAATTCTGAATAATACTGCTGTTAACATCAGTGTGCAAATATCTTTTTGAGTCCCTGCTTTCAGTTCTTTTGGTTACATACCTAGAAGTGGGATTGCTAGGTCGTATAGTAATTCTGTGTTTAACTTTCTGAGAAACTGCCTAATACTAAACACTGTAATTTCATTTTATCTGCTTTTTTGTTGTTGTTGTTGTTTTGTTTCAGTTTTACATAAATGGAATGTGGTTTTTGGGAGAGGTGAGGAGGGGAATAATCATCCATGTTATTACATATAATTATGGTTGACATGAATCCCAGAAGCAATCTAAGAAAGATGGATAAATTTGATCACATAAATATTAAAAACTTATATACCAAAGACACCACATATAGTCAAAAGACATGATACTGGGAATACTTGTTACACATATGTCCTGTAAATGGCTGATATATACACATATCAGTAAGAAAAAGATGGAAAACCTATTGTTTGTATCATTCGGACCTACTTCAGAATAGAATAATAGTATGCATCTGGTCAAATGAATGACATCTATCCATATGTTAACAGGGAAAAATATCTATGATATGTTGCTTGGAAAAAAAAAAAAAAAAGGCAGATTGCTAAATAGTATGTATAGATAGATCCCGTCTGTGGGGAGGGGGTGACCAAAATAATTATTAGAGTTACTATGTGCAGAGAAAAAAATCTAGGAGAGGGTATATCAAAGTTTTTTAGGTGAGAGTGAGATTGCAAGGACTATCATTTCTAAGTTTACACATTTTTACCTTGTTAATGTCTTGATTTTTAAAAGAATAAATGTGTTATTTATATATATTTTTTTAAATTTAACTTTCTTACTGAAGAATGACATTTACAGAAAAGGATACATATTATGAGTTTATACCAAACAAATTTGTATTATTGCTACCAGCAAAAAAAATCTATTAAAAGAATTAAAAATGTTTAAGTCCCCCTGGAAGTTCATTGCTTATATATTATATATATTCTGCAACATTTTAAACTTTTAAGAGCTCATTAGAAAAGACCTTATCTTCAAAAGATCATAATGTTCCACAGATATTTTTCCAAATCCTGCTATGTACTAGGCACTGTTCCTGGGATTGGAGTGTGTTTGTGAGCAAACGTGTGGTTCCCTGCTTACCCGGAGCTTCCATTCTTCAAAGTGGAGGCATCTGTGGGATACTAAACAAAGCAGTAGACTAAGATCAAATCTCATGTTGCCTTAGGGGGATGAAATGTGAAAGGGGTTTTAAAAATTCTAATATGTTTGGTATTTTACCTTTGTCATTTCCAGAGTAATTCCTGATTTCATTCAAAAATTGAAATGAGAGTTTGATTTTTTTCTATCACTTTTAATTCCTAATTGGGCACCTATAAAAATTGTCATATTATTTAAATATAGTAGTATAGAGTTGTCAAATGTTTCATGATTTTATTACTTTTTTAGTGCTACTGAAAAAGATGTTATTCATCAATTTATGGCCTTAAAAATTTGTTGTTCTGGTTTTTTAGTATTGTTCATACTATTTAATGATACTCATTTTAAATACATTTAAGTCTTTTATTGCAGGGAATATTATATGCCTCATTTCTATGTATTATATTTATATATGTTATTTGGTTCTTTTGCATACAGAATATGCTTTTCAGAGAAAGAAAAAACATTGGGAGCTTTTATTTTTATTTTGCTTCTTTGCCTTTCAAGGGAATTACCTTTAGAATTACAGGGAATTTTTGATAAAGAAGAGGTGGATGTTAAAGTTGAAGATAAGAAAAATGAAGTATGCATGTCAACAAAGCCTGTATTCCAGCCCTTCTCAGGACAGGGTCACAGACTAGGGAGGTGAGTAGGCTCCTGATCCATGTTTTCCAGAAGCAGAGGCTTAATATTCAGGGTATCATCATTTTACTCATGTAGACTGCACAAACAAAATAACAACCAAGTTATTTCTTCCATTGGAAATCAGATTTTTCATTTTAACCTTTATGAGGTCCTCTAAGTCATATTTACCTTAGTGTAAATAAAGATATGCTGGGGAGCGGATGTGGCTTGGGCGGTTGAGCGCCTGCTTCCCACATGGAGGGTTCGGTCCCCATTTGCCTTCTTGGGGCAAGGAAACAGCAAGCAGGCAAATGAAAGGGCCACCCCAGGGGAGCCGACGTGGCTCAGTGGTTGAGCACTGGCTTCCCACATTCAACGTCTCAGCCCAGCCCTGCCACCATAAAAATACATACATATGTACATACAAAATATATTTTTTTTTAATTAACATATGTTGGCATTACACTATAAAATCATGGAGGCTTTTTTGGTTTTATCATATCAAAAGGGCTGACTTAGTAAAGACATTAGGCAGAATTGGTTTATATGCTAGCTTTTGAACATTAAGGTTCCATTTTGTAGTTACCACATTTTATAGTGTTCGTTCTTTTATCAAAATATGGATTTTGAGGAAATAAAAATGAAAATGTTTGTTATAAGGTTAGTATTGTTAGCATCAAAGCTTGTTAATTGGGAAGCGGCTGTGGCTCAATCAGTAGGGCTCCCGTTTACCATATGGGAGGCCCCGGGTTCGGTTCCCGGGGCCTCCTGGTGAAGGCAGGCCCACCCGCATGGCGTGGTTGGCTGACCCAGCGAGCACAGGCAGCAAGGGGGGGATAAATGAATAAATGGATGGAATCTTAAAAAAAAAAAAAAAAAAAAAAAAAAAAAAAGCTTGTTAATTATTTTCACATTTTACAGTCTAACCATGTCTTATGACAGAAAATACAAAGAGCCTAGATATGGGATCCCTTATTTTGCCAGGTTCTCTGTAACAACAAGAATTTATTGGCTCACAGTTTAGAAGCCTAGAAGTCCAAAATCAAGGTGTCACAAGGCCATGCCCCAAAGTCTGCAGCATTCTGGTGCTGACTTACCACGGTCCTTCAGGTGCCTTGGCTTGCATCTCTGCTTCCCACCACATGGTGATCTCTTGTGTTTGCTCTTCTGGTTTTCTCCTGATTTATGGCTCCTCCCTGTGCCTTTCTTTTTATAGGGTCTCCAGTAATGTGGATTAAGAGCCACCCTGAATCAGTTGGCCAGTCCTAAAATAGGACCTTCAAAGAGCCTATTCACAAATGACTCATCTTAACATATTCAAAGATGCTATTTACAAATGATTTCACACCCACAGGAACATGGATTAAGATTAAGATCATGTCTTTTGTCAGGGTGCATAATTCAGTCTACCACATGGGATCACTTTTTTTTTTTTTTTTTTAAGATTTTTTATTTATTTATTCATTTATCCCCCCCTTGCTGCCTGTGCTCGCCGGGTCAGCTAACCACGCCGTGTGGGCAGGCTTGCCTTCACCAGGAGGCCCTGGGAACCGAACCCGGGGCCTCCCATATGGTAAACGGGAGCCCTACTGTTTGAGCCACAGCCTCTTCCCAAGGGATCACTTTGATTTTTATCAATTCTCTCTCTCTCTCTCCCTCTCTCTCTCATAAAAATAGCTCCTATATTATTGGGCACGGTCCATTTGTGATAGTCTTTCATCATTTTACAGCTGAAGAAGTTTAAGCTTTGGGAGGTAAAGGCTGCATATCTCAACAATGAACTGAACTATGATTTGGACCCAGGTCTATCTGATTTCAAAGTCCATTCTCTTTCCAGTTCCCTTGCTATTTCTTTTTTTTTTATTTTATTTTTTTTATGAGCAGTTGTAGGTTTACAGACATGCAGAAAGTGCAGAGTTTCTATATAATCCCATATAATAATTATTTATTATAGTTTATATTAGGGTTCAATCTATGTGTTCTACAGTTAGGTGGGTTTTTAAAAAACTTTTATTGTGTTAACATAAATACAACATAAAGACCCCATTTTAACCATTTTCAAGTATACAGTTCAGTGGTGTTAATTATAGTCATAGCTTTGTGCTACTCTCACCACTGTCCATTACCAAAACTTTTCCATAATCCCAAACAGTAACTCTGAGCCTATGAAGCATTAACTCCCCATTCCCCCTCCCTCCTACCCCCATCCCTGGTAACCTATAATCTGTAAATTTGCATATTCTAGTTATTTAAAATAAAGGTATGTATTTGTCCTTTTGTGTTGTCTTATTTCACTCAACATGATGTCTTCAGGGTTCATCCACAATACCATATATCAGAACTTCATTCCTTTTTATGGCTGATAGTATTCCATTGTATGTTTATACCACCTTTTTTTTTTTTTTTTTTGGGATCAGGGGACTCTCCGTCCGGAATGGAGAAAAGAGCCCAGCCACACCATAGAACATGGCTTTTATTTTATACCACATTTTATTTATCCTTTCATCTGTTGATGAACGCTGGGCTGCTTACACTTGATATTTTGCATAATAAACACCCTTTATGCTGAAGGAAGAAAAGCCAGAGTAGGCTGTGGGTGGGAGTGGTTATTAAAAAAAAAAAATTTAACATATCAAAGCAAATAAAGGAAAAACATGGTTTGGGGAAGTCTTCTCTCTCAATCTTCTCTCCCATAGTGTAGCCTGTACCAGCACTTCACTTCTTTTTATGGCTGAATAATATTCCATTGTATGGGCATACTGCATTTTGTTTACCATTCATATTAATCATACCTAACAAAATTAACAGTAATTCCCTCTATTATTTAATACCAAATGCATACTTAAATTTTCCCCAAAATACCCTTTACAGCCATAATGCTTTTGATTTTCACATCTCTTAAACCTCTTTTACTCTCAAACAGTGCTCCCTGGCTCCCCCACCCCATGGAATTGACTTGTTGAGGAAACTGGGCCACTTGTTATGTAGAATGTCCCCACATTCCAGATGTATTGTTTAACTTGTCCCCGATATTTCAGTAAACTGGAAATTAATGAAAAGACTTGTTTATATTCATATTTAATGTTTTTTACAGGAACAAATCATAGAAGAAATTATACTTCATATGTGTTTAGGAGGCACATAAAAAGCTATATTTGCCCCAGTATGAATAATGCAAAGAATGGTCACTGGGGTAAGGTGGTAACAGCCAGAACTCTTTGTTGTAAAGTTAAATTTCTTTTCTTTTGCAACCAGTAAGCGAGGTGATTCTTTGGCACCATTTGAGCATTCAGTTCAGCACAACCTATTACTTAATTGCTTTAAGTGTGATGATCCTTGCCTGCATTAATTATTGCTTCCTTAGGGTTTGCCATATGGTGCCCTTATACTTCTGCCATTCTTTTTATAAACATCTATTGAAGATTTTTGGTTGCGGGATATCATGAGGATATAGGAGACATAGTATTATGTTCATTTGTGAAATGGGTATAGAAGAAGAAGTGTGTAGTATATTATTAGAGAAACTAGGGGAAGCTGAGTAGATTAGAGAAGTCTGGTAACAAGGAGATTCCTTATTAGACCATAGTATAGTAATATTTTTTAGAAAGCAATATTAATGAAAACACAAATTTTTAAAAGTATTAAATTTTAATATTTACCTATTCAACAAATGTGTATCAGGAGCATGTATGGGGTTGCGGATGTAGTTCAAGTGGTTGAGCGCCTGATTGCCATGTGTGAGGTCCCCAGGACCTCCTAAACACAGAACAAACAGAAAAAACCAACTCTCATTGGGGAGCGAATGTGACTCAGTGATTGAGCGCCTGCTTCCCATGTACAAGGTCCTGAGTTCAATCCCCAGTACCTCCTTTAAAAAAAAACCCACACATATGATAGGCTAGGTATTAGAGTGATAAATGGGGCAAAAATTCTTCCTTGCCATTGTTTTTTATTATGCTGTTCTAATGGGGCTAAGCATTAAATAAACTGACTTCGAGTAATTTACAAGTGCCATCATAAATGTAGGGAGTAACTGATATTTAGGGTTAGGCTAGCAAAAAGTGCCTAACTCTAGAAAAACCGCAACAGGGTTAGGGTCTCTTCCACTTACTCATAAAGGTTTTCTTTGGCCAAGCAGATAGGGACAAAGAAATAGTGGATGAATGACAGGTGTTCCTGTAGAGCAAGTAAATAGGATCCCAGATTGCAAGTAGGTGTGACCAGAGTACTTGGTAGATAGAGGTGATTAGCAAGATTTACGGTCAGAAAGGTAGATACTTATGGATCTGTTTCAGAGAGGGGTTTCCTTTTATTGTCTTGCTGAGGATTTGAACCTTATTATGTAAGCAGTAAGAAACAATCAAATAATTTTTATTTATTTATTTATTTTATTGTGGGTAAAAATCAAAATTTTCACAATACATACCAATATTTGTAAAATGATATATAAATACATATGCATATATGTGCATTTGCTTACAAAAATGTTATTTATATATATATATAAATATATTTTAAGGGGTGCTTAGATTACCTAAAATATTACACGGAACCCACTGGGATTCCCATGTTGCCCACCTCCCACACAAACATCTCCCACAAGTGTGGCCCACCACCCTCAATGGACTTACACATCCTGGGGCCTTGCCACCAACCATAGACCACAGTTCACACCGTAGACCACACTCTCTCCCACACAGTTCTGAGTGGTGTGTGCTGACAATCGAAGAATTTTAAGAACATGACATAAATCTGTATTTCTGTTGTTCAGCACATATATTATCCTTTGTCATATATAAAAGGCATTTTTGCATAGTGATAAGGGCACAGGCTCTAGAGCTGCACTGTTTTGATGTAGTAAGCGCTAGCTAGCTACCTGGAAACTAATCAAATTAAAATTAGTTAAAATTAGATAAAATTAAATATTCAGTTCCTCGTTCACACTAGACACATTTCTAACGTTCAGTAGCCACATGTGGCTAGTGACTACTATGTTATAGTGCAAATGTAGAACGTTTTCAGTGTCTGGGAAAGTTCTTTTGGACAGCACTGCTCTCCAGTCAGACTGCCTGGTTTTCAATCTCAGGCCATCACTTATCTTTGTGATCTTTGGCCACATTACTTAACATCTCTAAGCTTCACATTACCAGGAACATAGAACCTTCTTCATTAGTTTGTGAAGATTTAGTAAGACAAATGGTTTATAATTTGTCTGCATTTACCTGGCATGCAGTAAATTAAAAATATTTAGTTTTCTCTAATTGTTATGATAGAGTTAAGATAAAAATTTGTTTCCTGCTCATCTCTATTCAAGATTCCTTCTCATCTCTATTCATATTTACATTTCTCAGTTTTACTTTTGAGGTTTTTTTAGATTCC
Source organism: Tolypeutes matacus (assembly GCA_026826555.1). Classification (NCBI taxonomy): domain Eukaryota; kingdom Metazoa; phylum Chordata; class Mammalia; order Cingulata; family Chlamyphoridae; genus Tolypeutes; species Tolypeutes matacus. The sequence continues at coordinate 2,126,090 of JAKSZT010054568.1, read as the reverse complement.
AGCAGATAAATTTGATTTACAAAATTCTTCCTAAAAGTTATACTTAATGTAAAATTTTTAGTTATTGTTTAATAATAAAGTTCTGCTCATTGGAAAACTTGTGTCTGACTTTGTTTTCTGTATTTTCTTAGTGCCACACCAAAAATTATTTCTAAAGCAAAGAGTATTGAAGCTGAGAATAAAAATAGTATGTCTGCTATCCCACTGAACAACTTGGAACCTATCACTAATATACAGATCTGGTTAGCCAATGGGAAAAGGATCATCCAGAAATTTAATATTTCTCATAGGTGAGTCTTCTGTCTCAATACTTATCTGATTTTTCCCCTAAATTTATATTTCATTCTTTTAGTTGTCAAGTTATTTTTTAAGAACTAACCAAGGATTTTAATAAGTAGTTCTTTAAACATAATACACATAGACAATGGAAATCCTTAGATATTAAAGAAGTATTTTCAGTTTGGTGTATAGATTATCATTTTAGTAAGTTGATTAGTTTTTCTAACTACATACATAATTTAATAATTTAATTTTTATACTCAGTCATTAACATATACATTTCTCTCTTGTTGAAAAATATGAAAAAGTATTAAAGGAAATTAAAGTCAATTCTGTTACCCAGAGATAATCAATATTATCAGTTTCATGTCTTTTTTCTAGGTTTTTTATTGCTGCTTAAAATATATATATATATATTTTTTCATTTTAATCAGAAGTAGGAATATTCTATAAATAGTTTCTTAAAAGAATTGGGGGGGATTTTATACAAATAAATAAAAGTACATATTATATAACTGCATAGTTGAAAGAATAAAATATATGTACCACCTAGCTCAAAACATAGATCCTTACCAATGCCTTATGTACCTTTCCCTGATCACATATCTCCTTCCTTTTGTGCAAGAGATAAGCAGTATCCTAAATTTGCATTAATCCTTTTCTTGCTTTTATTCATAGTTTTACCAAGTATGTATCTATTTATAAAAAATTGCTGAATTGTTTTGCTCATTTTTTTTTTTTTTTTTTTTTTTTTTTTAATTTTACCAGGAGGTCCCGGGGATCGAACCCAGGTCCCTCCATATGGTAGACGGACGCCCAACCAGTTGAGCCACATCCGCCCCCGCTCATTTTTAATTATTATAAATTTTGAAACAGTCACAAACTTACAGAAAAGTTTTGTGGACAATATAAAGAACTTTTTTTCCCCAAACCATTTGAGGATATAAGTTGCCAACCTGATGGCTCATTACCCCCGGATACTTTAGTATGTATTTCCTACAGACAAGAACATTCTCCCACATAACCACAATGCAGCCATCTAAATTTAGGAAATTAACATTGATATACTTCTACCAACTAATAGCCTCTACTCAAGTTTGCCTTTTTTTTTTTTTTTTTTACCGGGAAGTCCCAGGGATCAAACCTGGGTCCCTCCATATGGGAGACGGACGTCCAACCATTTGAGCCACATCCATCCCCCTCAAGTTTGCCATTTAATCTGTCATCCTTTATAACAAAAGGCCAGCTCATAATCACACGTTGCATTCAGTTATGTCTCAATTTGAAATAATTTCTCAGTCTTTGCTCGACTTTCCAAATCTTGACATTTTTGTCATTATAGGCCATTTTTAAAAATTCGTCTGATGTTTCCTTATGACTTATTCAGGTCATGAATTTTGGCAGGATTATCACAGAGTTGATACTTTGTTCTTCTCTCAGGTGGCATCATTTACATATGTTCCATTATAATGATGATAGGCTTGATCACTTGACTAAGGTGGTGTCTGCCAGACTCTTTCATTATGAAGTTATACTCTTTCCCTTCGTAATTAATTGTAGTTTGTGGGGCAAAAAACTTAGAAATTGCAAAATTATTGTATTTTTCATAAAGCATCACATTCATTTATTTATATCTATATGATATAACTTATGGTTTCCTATTTTATTCGATGGGTTATAATCTCTTGTCATCATTAATTATTTTGAGCTCAGATTGTCCCACATATAGTCAGCAGGACCTCGTTTAAACTGGTTTCTGTGTTCTTTTGACATGTTCACGTCCTTCTTGGAACGTTTCCTTGGTTTTTGGCACAAAATATTTGTTTCAGGTTCATTTTTCCCAACAAGCCATGGTTCTTTTTGGTAGAGAGAATGATATTGAGAAGCCAGGATTTAGATACTAGGTTTAGTTATTGTTTATTGCAATGCCCCCACTCTGGGCCCTCTCAGTAGACACAGCTAGGGATATATACACACACATGTACACATATGCATGTGCACATACATTGCCATCTGTAGTTGTGTCTGTCTTTATATACCAAAAACTATAAGTTTCCACAGAAACCTCCAGTGCCACCACAGGTTTAATTCTAGTTTTCCGCTTTCTATATTTGTAACTATCTTCTCCCACAGTGAGAATCCTGGCTCCCATTTATTTTTATTTTTATTTATTAGAGAAGTTGTAGGATTACAGAAAAATAATGCATAAACTTAGAGTTCCCACATACCCCCCTATTATTAACACCTTGCGTTGGTGTAATACATTTGTTAGAATTCATGAAAGCACATTTTTAGAATTTTTCTATTAACTATAGTCCATCATGGTTTAACTTAGCATTAACTGTTGTACAGTTCTGTGACTCTTTTTTTTTTCCTTTAATTTTTAGTCTGGTAACATATATAGCTTATATATAAGACCCAAGATTTTGCCTTTTAACCACATTCAAATATACATTTCAATGCTGTTAATTACATTGACAATTTTGTACTACCATCACCACCATCCATTACCAAAATATTTCCATCATTCCAAATAGAAACTGTATATATTTTTCTTTATTAGAGAAGTTGTGGGTTTTACAGAACAATCATGCATAAAATATAGGATCCCTATATATCACACTATTATTAACACCTTGCATTGGTGTGGAACATTTGTTACAATTGATGAAAGCACATTTTTATGATTGTGCTATTAACTGTAGTCCAGGGCTTAACTTAGGGTACACTAGAAATAGTACATTTTAAGCCTTAACTCCCTACTCCTTATTCCTACACATCTCCTGGTAACGTGTATTCTAGATTCTGACTCTAATGATTTGCTTATTCTAATGATTTCATATTAGTGAAATCATACAATGTTTATCCTTTTGTATATGGCTTGTTTCACTAAACATGATGTCTTCATGTACTGCATGAATCAGAACTTCATTCCTTTGAATGACTGAATAGTATTCCAGTGTGTGTATATACCACATTTCATTTTTCCATTTATCGATTGATATATACTTGCGTTGCTTCCATCTTTTGGCAGTTGTGAATAATGCTGTTATGAACATTAGTGTGCAAATATCAGTTCGAGTCCCTGCTTTCAGTTCTTTCGGGTATATACTTAGAAGTGGGATTGTTGGGTCATATGGTAATTTTCTTTTTTAAGATTTATTTTATTTATTTTCCCCCTCCTCCCACACCCCATTGTTTGTGCTTGTTGTCTGCTCTCTGTTTGTCTTCTTTTTAGGAGGCACTGGGAACCGAACCTAGGACTTCCCATGTGGAAGGGAGGTACCCAATCACTTGAGTCACCTCTGCTCCCTGCTTGTTTTGTCTTTCATTGTGTTTCCTTGCTCTGTGTCTTTGGTGCATCATCTCACTGCATCCTCTTGTTGCATCAGTTCACCATGCCAGGCTGTCGCGTCAGCTTGCTATCTTGCTTATCTTATTTAGGAGGCACCAGGAACCAAACCCAGGACCTCTCGTGGTAGGCGGCCACCCAACTGCTTGAGCCACATCTACTTCCCATATGGTAATTTTATAGCTAATTTCCTGAGGAACCACCAAACTGTCTTTCACAGCTGCTACCATTTTACATTCATACTAGTAATGACTGTGTGTTCTATTATTCCCCATCCTCTCCAACACTTGTAATTTTCCATTTTTTAAAAAATAGCAGACATTCTAGTAGGTGGGAAATGGTATCTCCTGTCATTTTTATTTGTATTTCCCTAATTCCTAATCATGTTAAGTAGCTTTTCATGTGCTTTATATATTCTGGATATCAAGCCTTTATCGGATATGTGGTTTCCAAATATTCTCTCCCATAATATAGGTTTTCTTTTTACTTTCACGATAAAGTCCTTTGCACAAAAGTTTTTAATTTTAATGAGGTCCCATTTATCTGTTTTGTCTTTTGTTGCTTGTGTTTTGGGTATAAAGTTTAAGTAACCATTGCCTAACACAGTGTCCTGTGGCTGCTTCTCTACATTTTCTTCTAGGAGTTTGATAATTCTAGCTCTTATATTAAGGTCTTTGATCCATTTGAGTTGGCCATAAATGTGAGGGTTGATTTCTGAGCTCTCAGTTCGATTCCATTGGTCTATATTTCTGTCCTTGTGCCAGTACCATGCTGTTTTGATTACTGTGGCTTTGTAATAATTTTTAAGATCGAGAGTTTGAGTCCTCCAATTTTGATCTGTTATTCCAAAATGGCTTTGGCTATTTGAGGCTCCTTACCCTTCCATATAAATTTTAAAAATTTAAACAAATCAATTTTATTGGTACATACTCATAAAGCATACAGTTCATTCAAAGTGTACAATCAGTGGTATCTGGTATAATCACATAGTTGTGCATTTATCACTTCAATCATTATAGCATTTTCATTATTTCAGTAATAATAATAAAAAACAGACAAGGAAATTCTTCACCTCTCAGTCTGTTTCCCCTGCTTTACATAGCTGCTATTTCTGGCTATTCCTGCACAATTATTTGTTTATTCAGCAGTTTTATTGAGATATAGTCACATATTATATGATTTATCCAAATTCATCACCACAAAAATTTTAGAACCATTTCATTACTACAGAAAGAAAAACTCTATACCCCTTAGCATGCCTTCCCCAGCCCTACATAACCACTAATCTAATTTCGTCTTTATAAATTGATTTATATTTACATTTTATATAAACCTTCATATAAATTTAATGATTGGCTTTTCCATTTCTGCAAAGAAGGTTGTTGGAATTTTTATTGGGATTGTGTTGAATCTTTATATTGCTTTGGGTAGAATTTACATATTAACGATATTTAGTCTTCCAATCCATGAACAAGGAAAGTCCTTCCATTTTATTTAGGTCTTTTATTCTTCTAGCAGTGTTTTGTGGTTTTTCTCTATACAAGTCCTTTACACCCTTGATTAGATTTATTACCAGACATTTTATTCTTTCAGTTGCAGTTGTAAATGGAATTTTTTTTCTTGATTTCTTCTTCCGTTTGTTTGTTGCTAGCATATAGAAACACTACTGATTCTTGGGTATTGATCTTGTACCCCGCCGCTTTGCCGGATTTATTTATTAGCTCTAGGAGCTTTGTTGCTAGTTTTCAGGATTTTCTGTATATAGATAATGTCATCTGCAAAGAGTAGAAGTTAGACTTCTTCCTTTCCAATTTGGATGCCTTTTATTTCTTTTACTTGCCTAATTGCTCTGGCTAGAACTTCTAGTACAATGATGAGAATACAGTGGTAACTGGGCATTTTTGTCTTGTTCCTGATCTTAGAGTGAAAGCTGTCAGTTGTTTTACCTTAAGTATGGTGTCAGCTGTGGGTTTTTCATATATGCCATTCATCATGTTAAGGAAGTTTCCTTCTATGCCTAGTTCCAGTTTTCTTAATATATTTACTTATTTTTATCAATTTTCCTATATGTGACCAATCTCCTTTCTCCACTTTTCTCCCCTTCCCCACTAAGAAGCCTTCCGTACCCTGCTTGGGCTTCTCTTCTTGTTGAGTTCCCAGGTGGATGTCCTCCTCTTCCTGCTGGCGCTCTGACTGTCACCCTAGGCTCCCCTTCCTCAAGCCTGCCTCCTCATGTTCCTCACACTTCAACACCTCCTGCCAGTGTGACCTCCCCACCTCCCTATGCTTGGATGCCCTCTTCACCCTCTATGGTATTAACACTGCATGAGGCCACTTCATGTGAATGTTCTCCTCATGGTGCTTGGGACAACCTGCCATGTGTCATCTCTCTCCTTACCCCCAATTTGGGTATATTCCTCTCCCCAGTAGGTTTCTGACATGCCATACAAAACAGTTCTTTGTAGACACACTCCTAATCCTAATTATGCTCTAACCACCCTCTGCCCCTCCCTCATACCAAATTGCCTCCCGTCCTACATGAATGCCTTCCTCATACTGGTCAAGTTCAAACGCTGTGCTCTGATAGCTGTCCTGTGCAGGTGCGTCCTTCTCCCTACTTGGGCTCTGATTGCCTGTTCCGGGCCAACACTTATCCCTCCCATGTTCCACTCTACCTTGCAGCTTTAGGACCAAATTGTTTAGAAAGGCAAGGGAAGGGCAGTGTTGTTTTTTTTAAGTTGATATGAAAGGAATCATATTGTATGTGTTCTCCTATGACTTTTTTTTTTTTTTTTCAGCTCAATACTGTATTTTTGAGCTTCATCCATGTTGATGTGTGTATTAGTTTATTGTCATTACTGTACTATATTCCATTATATGAAAATAATAATATATCCACTCCATTTTTACTAATAGTCCAGATTTATATTTGTTTATATGGGTGTATCAGTCAGCTGTGGTCCAGTAATAAACATTCATAAATCTCAAGGCTTAGAATAATAAGTATTTGTTTTTTACGTGGGTGCCTGTGTGGCTTTGTTGCTTTAGCTGGGCTCATTCATCTAGGGAAGCTGTGCTCTAAGCTGCAGATCAGCAAGTCTAAGTCTGTTCCTTGTGTCTCTTATACTTCTTGAATACTCAACTTACCTGGCCAAGTTGTTCTCAAGGGCGGAGGTGCAAACAGGCAGGTCTGACTGAGCAGGTATGTAAATGCTTGTTACGCTGCTAGCATCCCATTGGCCAGAGCACGTCACATGGCCAATCCTGCTTATTATACTGTCTATTGAAAAGACCCTCCTTTACTCACCAAATTGCTGTAGTACCTTTTTGTAAATGAGATGTCTGAATCTGTTCTGGACACTCCATTCTGTTTCAGTGGTCTGTTTGTCTTTCCTTGTGCAAACTCCACATTGTCTTAATTATTGTTGCTTAATAAATTCTTGCACTTTTTTCTGCTTATTTTATCAGTTACCAGGAGAAGTGTCCTAAGATCTGTGGCTATGACTGTGAATTTGTCTTCTTCTCCTTTTATTTCTGTCACTATTGCGTTATATGTTTTGAAGCTTATGTACTTTGGGCCAAAGAAAAATAAAATTATTTTTTTCTGATAATTTGACCTTTTTAGCACTATGAAGTGTCCCTCTTAATCTCTGATAATTTTTGAATTGAAGTCTACTTTGCCTGATATTAATATAGTCACACCAGCAGATTTAATAATTAGTGTTTGGGAAGCGGCTGTGGCTCAATTGGTTGGGCTCCCGTTTACCATATGGGAGGCCCCAGGTTCGATCCCCGGGGCCTCCTGGTGAAGGACCACCCGCGTGGCACGGTAAGCTCAGGGCCCGCGCAGCACGGAGAGCTGGCGCAACAAAGGGAAACAAGCAGACACAGAAAAAACACACAGCAAATGGACACAGCGAGCACAAGCCGCAAGGGGGGATAAATAAGTAAATAAAATTGAATTAAATTTAAAAAATTAGTGTTTGTATGGTATATCTTTTTCCATCCTTTTAATTTCAACTGTTAGCTCTGTTTTTTACCTCTGTCTGTCTATATAAAGGTATCTCTTGTAAATATTCATTTGAGTTTTGCTTTTATATTTAGGCTAACAGTCTTTATTGATTTATGTTTTGTGTTTTTTATTTTTGCTTTGTTTTTAGCTACCATCTTCTGAGTGCTTTCTGTGTGTTTAGCACTCTTTAAGGCATTTCACTTCCATTATTCCTAAATGTCAAAATCACCCTAGACAGTATCAGAGGACTGATTATCATAATAATAGAAGCATATGTTTGAAATGGTGCCCTGGAATGTTCTTCTATGACCTCAATTCCTTTCAAATGAAAGCAGAACAAGCTAAAGAGGTGGAAGAGGGATCTATTATTTTGGTCCAAGCTTATCTGTTTCTTTGTATGGAAATAAAATATTTTAACTTAATCCTTGGTATCTATAGAAATACTTATGACATTTTCAATAACAAGAAATCACTTGGATCTTTCTTATTCTTTTTTTTTTTTTTTTTTTGAATGACTGGAACATTTGAAAATTTTTGGTTGGCCAACTGTATTATGATTAATCAGTCTTTTTTATTTGTTAGTTATTGTGTTTGTTTCTGGATTGAGCCAAAAGCTTTATTATTAAGCTCCTTTGGCCTCAGTAAGACATGTCATGCATTATACTATTTCCTCCTATCATATTTTAAATTTTTATTTTAAACCAAAATAGGAAAAAGTGTCAAGAAGAGAAAAGCAAGATAAAAAAGACATTGTCAAAAATAGGTCTTACCAAATATTTTGTCTTTTATTATATCATGACTTTAAATTATATAGTTTAAAGTAATGTGGATGAGATGAGAAACTCCCCCCGTTTTTACACACAAGCATAAAAGTAGTGTAGGGAAAGAAAGAGAAATCAGCTCAAAGTTTAGAAGGAAAGGGTGGAGAGGGGTGGAGAATGAGGTGAAATGTGTTCCCAGTCTTCTCAGAGAACTATAATTACATTTCCTTTGTTTTAGGTGGGTGCAAACTGTTCCTCTCACCCCTTCTATTTTTACCTTTTTTCCCTTCTGAGGAGAGGCGTGGCAATAGTCAGAGTTAGTACTGGAGTAGGAAAGAGAGAAGAGAATCTCTTTATATGTAGCATCCTGTCCTTCTACTATAACCACAAAAATGCCAGACTTCCACAGGATGGAAGGCCTTACTGAAGAATCTGCTTGATTTAAATGAACCAAACACTATATAAACAATTAAATCAATTCAAATCAAGCTAATACTATATGAATAATGTTTTTTTTCTAAGTACCTACTTGTCTGTCTTATTAAATTCAACTTGAATATACCAAGTATATACTTCTAAGAGAAATCAGATTGTCATTCATATTCATTTCCTCAATTTCAGTATGTTGATGTATGAAAAAAACTCATGTAGTAACTGGAACCCTTTGAGAAGAAGACACATTCTTTCAAGTTTCTAGGTTGCCATTGTCTTTGTTTTTGTTTTTGTTTTGTTTTTAAGATTTATTTTTTATTTATTTACTTATCCCCCCACCCTGCTGCTTGTGCTTGCTGTGTCCATTCACTTTTTTTGTGTTTTTCTGTGTCTGCTTGTCTCCCTTTGTTGAGTCATTGTGCTGTGTTGGCTCACCATGCCGTGGGGGCCGGCTTGCCTTCTCCAGGGGGCCCCGGAAACGAACCCTGGGCCTCCCAGATGCTAAACGGGAGCCCAACCAACTGAGCCACAGCCGCTTCCCAAGTCTTTGTTTTTTAATTAGAATGTTTAGTCCACTTTTTCCATTGTTATATACTGAAGTAGTTGGGTTTAAGGCTACTGTCTTGTCTTTGTTTTTTGTCTTTTTTATTCTTTATAGTGGTTGTCACAATTAGGCATTTTTAAATTTTTACTGTCTGCTTTAAATTAGAGCTTTGAATATCCTAATTACGTTATAACAAGTTTCACTCCATTATTCTTTTCCCATCTGTTATGTCATTTTTGTCAACAAATATCTTACTTCTAGCCACATTTTTATAGCCTCTGTAACCATTGGGGAATTTGATGTAATTATGAATTCCAAAAATATAATTGGATCATGCTTGTAAACTGATCCGTTAATCTGGGCATGATTAGGGTGTTGACTGGGCCACATCAGTAGGGCATTGAGCCCCACCCCTTGGTGGGTGGGGAATCGAATTTAAAAGGCAAGGCAAAGGACAGAGTTGAAGCAGTCTTTTGAGAAGCAGTTTTGATGTTGGAAAGAAGGCCCCAGGAGAAGAGAAGCAAGCCGTTTGCCTGATCGTCTACAGCTGACCTTGTGGAGGAAACAGGAGCTAAGTCCGGAGAGAAACGCAGCCCCGGAAAGAGCGGAACCCCAGAAGCCTGAACCCTGGCAGACACCGGCAGCTGTCTTGCCTTAACACGTGGCAATGGACTGTGGTGAGAGAAGAAACTTAATGCTTTATGGCCTGGTATCTGTGGGCTTCTACCCCAAATAAATACCCTTTATAAAGACCAACCCATTTTTGGTATTTCACATTAGCACCCCTTTGCCTGACTAATACAGCCTCCAAGATGTTATTTTAGTGTTTTAAACAGTCAGTATTTATTTATGATTGCTCACTTATATTACCGTTTCTGGTGCTTTTCTGTTTTTTGTTTTCAGTTCCATGTGTCCATCTAAAATCATTTTGCTTTAGCCTGAGGAACTCCCTTTACTATTTTTTTTCATTGTGTTTGTGCTGGTTCTGAATTCTCTTGGTTTTTGTGTGTCTGAACACATCTTCATTTTGAAGGATATTTTCACTAGGTTTAGAGTTCTAGGTTGTTAGTTTCTTTTCCATCAGCTTTAAAAAAATTTTTTTAATTATGTAATATTTCCTCTCCATCAGCTCTTTAAGGAGGCTAATATATGGTCTTCCAACTTCCATCCTTTCCATGGAAAATTCTGCCATTGGTCTTTTTATTTTTTTTAAAGGTTATATGTCTTTCTTTCTCTAGTTGCTTTAAAAATTTTCTTGTTATCATTGGTTTTCAGCAGCTTAACTGTGATGTATCTAGATTTAGTTATCTTTGTATTTTTCCAGCTTTGAATTTGCTGAGTTTCTTGGATCTGCAGTTTATGTCTTTTGTCAGTTTTGGAAATTTCTTAGCCAGTATTAATTGAAGCATTGCTTGTATCCCATCCTTTTTGTCTTTGCCACTCCAATTACATGCATGTTAGATGTTTTCATATATATATATATTTCCCCCCCCCCCAAGGATTGTACCTGAGACCTTGTACATGCAAAGCAGGCGCTCAATCACTGAGCTACACCTACTCCTTATATATATTTTATATTATTTTCTGATTTTTCTGTCCTTTTGCTTTCTGCTTCAATGTGTATATTTTTTATTGCCCTGTCTTCTGGTTCAATAATCTTCTCTTTTGTTGGGTCTAATCTGCCTTTAAATACATCTATTGAATTCTTAATTTCAGTTATACTATGTATGATAATCTGGTGCTTTTTGTTGTTTTTCAGATCTGGTAAAATTCTTCATTTTTCCTCTTTTTTTAAAATTTTTTTTTAACTTTTTATTTTGAAATAATTTCAAACCTACAGGATAGTTGCAAAAATAATATAAATCCCATACAGAGAATTCCAGCCTACTGCACCCCAGATACCCAGATACACCAGTTTTAATGTTTTTCCCCCTTTGCCCTCCCTCCCTCCTTTCTGACCATTTGAGAACAGCTTGTACATATACTCCTTGCACACATGATTATTTACAGGAGCTTCTCCTAGGAACACATTCGTCTTCACTCTGTTGATGTCTCCTTTCTCCTCCTTATAAGGACATCATTCATGCTGCATTACTGGCCCAGCCCACTCCAATGCAACCTCATTTCAGCTTTACTAATTCCATTTGCTGTGTTCTTCTTTCCAGATAAGTTCACATTCACAGGTACTGGGTATTAGGGCTTCAAAATAGCATTTTGGGGACACAATTCAACCCATAACAATGACAGGAAAAATTTGAATAGCATAAGTTTCCTTGAATAGATAAATTATGGTATGTTCTTTCAGTGGAATAATACAAAGCCATCCATATTTACATTGTAGAACATTAAATGAAATGGGAATAAGGTCAACTGTATATTTTGCGTGAAAAATGAGACTTCCATACAATATGATCGGATTTTTTATAAATTAGTATATATGTGTGAATATATTTAGGCAGAGCAAAATTATGACTTAAATTAACAGTGGTTTTCTTTATGATAGATTTTCTGTATTTTCTATGTTGAACATAAGTTTCTTGCATAGTAAGTTTAAAAACACTTTTTTAAGGATTGCCTTATCTTTAGATGTTAATATGCTACCTAACAGAAACTCATAATATTAATTTAATGAATCTAAGTCCTGTAATGTTTTATGGCATTTCTGCTTCCACCACATTAGTCCTTCTAGTCCTACATGAGTGCAGACCTGAATTATAGACTATAAATCACCTCTCAGTTATCATACCTATCATTGGTACCTCCCCCTAATCCATTTAGTAGGTCACTCCAAACTTGAAATTCCAAACACAATTTGTATCAGTCACAGGGAATTACTTCAGGTAAGCACCTTTGGTTATAATGTGCATAAAAGGAGACTGTGCCTTCCAAGGGACTGGGATAGCAACCAGAGGGCATTTAGCAACCAAGGCAGCCAGTGTCTTTCTCTCTGGAACCACAGGATCTCAAGAACATGGACCTATACCTGCTTAAGGCCCCTTAAAGGGATTGACCAAAGTTGTTGTGTCCCAAATCCAGATTCCCAGTAGAGGTGAGCTGAATGACTCAACTGGGGTCAGGCTGTCATGCCTTGCCCAACAAACACTGGCCATGAAGTAGAAATCTCCTGTTTACTGGACTATTCATCAAGTGCTTGTGACCTTAGATATGCAGAGAAAGAAGCATGGAAGAGTCAGTCACCTGTTAACAATTTATTAACTTCAAAATTCCAGTACTGTAAGCTCTTCTGCCTGGCTGTAAGGAAGCCTAGAGTTTAGGTCCTGTTCACCGTGTAAATGTACACATCCCCTTCCTTCCAGCATTTGCTCTGTACTGTGCTAAGCCTGCTGCCTCCTTACCTCCATGTACATCATTACTTGTCCCTCACTTGAAATAGCTTCAAATCTTACCTGTCTTTCAAAACCACACTCAAGTCCTTTGACCTCCATAAATGTTCATCCAGTTCCTCTATTTTTTTTTTTCTTGCTTTCTAAATTTATGGTCATTGACATAGGCTTTAACCTTTAGTTATCTAGCTGTTGTTATCAAAATAAATACATAGGATCATGCCTGATATGTGTTTGGTGACCCTCATAGACATAGTGGAGTGGCACACAGTGAATCTTAGTGAATTGATTGAACGGGAGGCTTCTGTGGCTTTCGTGGTGTGCTGCATTGCATCAGTTCTGAGTTGCATGGTTTTCACAGTCTAGCATCTCTGAATGGAGATGCGCCCTGTAATCTCTTACTGGTCATGTAGCAGTCACAACATAGATGTCTTTGCCTTAGCTTCTGCCTTAGAACATCCAGAACATTTGTTTTACATGGAAGAACACTGCAGACGGTAGTAGTGGAACACTTGTAAAAGAAATTCTGCATCACCAGCACACCTAATGGTACAGAGGATGGGTATTATGTGGAAAACAAACACATTGATGACTCAATCAAAAGTGATTCAGGGATTTAGATGGATCATATAGTATGTGAATATAGTTCAGTAAAACTGCTTACCAAATAAATAATTGTGCAAGAATAGCCAGAAATAGCAGCTATATACACTAGGGGAAGCAGAGAGATCGAGAGGTCAAGAATTTTCTTGTTTGTTTGGGTTTTTTTTTGTTTATTATTATTATTATTGAAATAATGAAAATGCTCTAATAATGATTGAAGTGATGAACACACAATTATGTGATTGTACCAAATACCATTGATTGTACACTTTGGATGAATTGTATGCTTTATTAATATGTATCAATAAAACTGTTTGAAAAAAAAAGGTGATTCAGGGGAACGGATGTAGCTCAAGTGGTTGAGTGCCTGCTTCCCACGTACGTGGTCCCGAGTTCTATCCCCATTACCTTCTGAAAACAGGCAAACATACAAACTGAAAAACCAACTCTCTTTGGGGAGCAGATATAGCTCAGTGGTTGAGTACCTGCTTTCCCATGTACAAGGTCCTGGGTTCAGTCCCTGGTACCTCCTTTTGAAAAATAAAGATGATTCTGATACTGGTGAGAAAGTAAAATGGTGCAGCCACTGTGTAAAACAGCTTGGCGATTCCTCAGAAAGTTAAATATAGAATTACCATACTACCCAGCAATGCCACTTCTAGGTATATACCCAAAAGAATTGACAGCAGGGACTCAAACAGATATTTGCACACTAATGTTCATAGTGACATTATTCACAGTTGCCAAAAGATGGGAGCAACCCAAGTGTCCACCATCAGATGAATGGAGTAAAAAAAATATGGTATAGACATTCAATAGAATATTATTTGGTCATGAAAAGGAATGAAGTTCTGATGCATGTGACCTGGATGAACCTTGAAGGCATCATGTTGAGTGAAATAAGCCAGGCACAAATGGCCAAATAATGTATGAACTCACTTATATGAAATAAGCAGAATATGCCAGTTCATAGTCAGAATCTAGAATACAGATTCCCAGGAGCCTGGTGGGGATAGGGAATGGGGAGTTAATGTTTAATCGGGATGGTGTTTCTGTTTGGGGTGATGGAAAATTTGGCAATGGATGATGGCAGTGGAGCAACAACTTTATGAAAGTAACACCACTGATTTGTATATTTGAAAAGGGATAAAATGGGAAATTTTAGATTGTATATAAGTTACCACCAAAACCAAAAACCAACCATAAAACTGTACAACAGAGAGTGAACCCTAACTTAAACTTAATGTAAACAGTGGCCTAAAGTTAGCATAATTATAATGCTGTTGTTTCATCAATTGTAAGAAAAGTACCACACAAAAGCAAAATGTTGATAATCAGCAGAACTGTGGGGGTAGGGTAGGGTAAAAGGGAACTCTGTATTTTCTGCATGATTTTTCTGTACACCTTCAACTGCTCTCAGTTTTTTAAGTGATTATGAGAATTGGAGTCTGAATGTTATGACAATTTGGTAATACCTTAACCATTTTATTCTACTTACATTTTGGAAGCACATGAGTGATATAAATATTTATGCCTAAACTAAGTATAAAACTGCTCTTTCATTAAATATAAAGAAAAATTCTAGATGTTAAAATATTTTGTCATAGTTTGGCAGTGCTTTGTGATACGTAAGATAATGATGCATGTTAAAATCATTGGCTGTCTTAGTTTCAGTGAACTGTGTGTGCGCTCTCACTCACTCTTCTGGTAAATATATTTATATATAAATTTGGCTGAGCATAGCTGCGGTACGTCCAGGATTGCAGTGACTATATTAAGTTATAGTGAATAACACTGTTGTCATTATACCAACCAAAATATTCCATCAGCACTGAGATTAAGGATTAAAAAAACACCACTTGAAATTACTATACTTAAAATTTTTCCTAACTGGCTATGAAGCACAGCCTGGCCTGGCATTTAAGAGATACAGCCTGTGTCTGTGTAGACTCATTAGTCAGTCCATTTCTGATCAGTGTAGAGCTAGGTATAGAGACATAAATTTTATGTTATAGAAAATTTCAGACATAGGCAAAAGCAAAGAGTATAGGGAACCTACGTCTGACCATCACTCAGCTCCCTCTGAGTTAATTTTAAGCAGATCTCAGACTTCATGTACTTTCATTTGTAAATATTTCAGTATATGTCTCTAAAAGATAAGGACTCTTTAAGAATGTAATCATAAAACCCTTTAACACCTAAAAAAGTTAATAGTAATCCTTTACTCTGATCAAATATCAAGGGGGCAGGCTTTTAGACAGCCCAAATGATCAGTTCTATTGTATCATATTTTGACTTCTCTATATATTACTTAGCCAGATACTTATTACCTCAAGTTATTACCCCAAGTTAGCTAATTCAGATTTTCATAAAATTATATTAATAGTTTGTGCTGTTTTACAGGGTAAGCCACATCAAAGACTTCATCGAAAGATACCAAGGATCTCAAAGAAGTCCTCCCTTTTTTCTGGCCACAGCTCTTCCTTTCCTCAAATTGCTAGATGAAACACTCACTCTGGAAGAAGCAGATTTACAGAATGCTGTAATCATTCAGAGACTCCACAAAACAGCAGAACCTTTTAGAGGACTTTCATAGCATTCGTTTTTGATAGATTACATGGAAAACTTGCAGAGAAATGATGGTTGTAAATGGTCATGCAAACCAAGTAGAGGGAAAGAAAAACTCAGATTCACTGGACTTTTGATTCAAGTACTACTTAGCGCTCTCCCAATGAGATTTCTTAAATAAGTACAAGTTAGCAAAGTAAAATATGACTGAAAACTGTATCCAATGTACTTTTTCCAAAAGGCTGCTCAGAGAAAAATGTACTTAATTTCAAGTACCAGTTAATCAATATAAGGTATATTATAATAACTGTATCATTTAGAATCTAATATGCTATACATTCACAGTGTCCTTCTCATTCAAAGCCCTATCTATTACCTTCCCAAACAGCAGTGATGTATTAACATGTTAGCTGTTTAAAAAGATGACAGTAAATTAAAAAATTACACATTGCAGGTTAAAAGTATCAATGTAATTATTTTATAACATAGATACAATCAGAGGGCTGGATGATACTCTTTTCACCCCAGCTATACCTAAACCTCACAGTGTTCTCAATCTTCATTCTCTAAAGGCAGGATATACTCAAATATTAATTTGGCAACAGTATCTAAGATGTATTTTCATATAAGAATAAAATTTTGTAGTTTAGTATAATTCAATATTCTGCCTCCTCACCTTTCTACATTTTCTGAAAAAGTAATTTTTAAAAAAATTTTCTCCCCACGAGCACCAGCCCATCCCTTTTCTATTTTATTTTCTTTGGAAAATGATGGTTTTGTTTTTAGTTTACATTAGCTGTTAGCCATTCATTTGCCACCACTTAGACGCTAATGTGTCTGTGGCCACATTACTAATTAATGACCATTTTTAAAATTGCATCACATAAAGTATGGTTTTCCATTTCATACATCAGAGTCAACCCATGTATACAGTAAAGGATTATTTATTACATTCTGATGTCACCCAGGAAAATGTGCTTTGTTTCTTTTTTCTTTTTGCTGGTTTTTGTTTTTTGTTGTTTTTGTTTTGTTTCTTAGACTTTTAACTAAAACCAGTTAGACTTCAGTATCTCACTGTCAGATTAAATTCCCTTGCTTGAGAATTATAAGTTTAAGAAGCTTTTTGCAGATGGTCTGTTGAATCAGCTTTGAGCTAAAGTATACGTTCAGTGTGGCGAGGGACTGAGTGGCCCCGGCCTAGGGACAGCAGTGTTCACGGGGCACTGGGTAAACCCACTAAAGCAGTCCTCACACCTCTGGTCTCAAGACCTTTTGTTTTTGTGGGTTATATCCATCAATATCATATCAGAGATTAAAACAGTTTTTAAACTTTAATCATTCGGAATAATAGGCATTTTTCCATTAAGTGTTAACATTTTAATGGAAAAAAACAAACTATTTTTCCAAAATATAAAAAGATGTATTGTGAAAAGTGGCGTTGCCTTACAGTTTTGGAAGTAGCTTTCATGTCTGGCTTGAAGAAGACAGATGAATTCTCCTATCTGCTTCTCTTCAGTCTGCTTCAATATCACACACCATTAGTTTCTGGCAAAGGCCACTGCATACTCATGAGAGAGTGAAGAAAGCAAATAACAGCTTAGTGTGATAATGAAATCGTTCCTGACTTTACACACCCCCTGCAAGGGTCTCAGGACCCTAGACCACACTATGAGAACCAGTGTTGTGAAACATTGGTTCTCAAGCCTTGGCTTGGGAAGCTCTTCAAAAATGCCTGTTCCTGCCGTCTACCCCACACATTCTGATTGATTAGATCTGGGGTGGGTCCCAGATCTCAGCATTTTTTATCTCAAGTGATTTTTAGTTATGCGGTCAAAGAACCATTCTCTGGGAAATCCTGTGCTAAGCTTCCATCTTGACAGAATGAAACCTCTATTCTTCATGGGCAGTGGACGACTCTCCACTGAAATGGGGCTGCTAGACCTCCAAATATTGATCCTCACCCCCGCCTCCCAATAATTTGCTCTTAGAGAGACTGTTCACTTTTAACTGTGACCTAATCACGATATAACCCTTGTGCTTTATCTCCAATAGCACGGCTGAAACAAGGCTGGAACATTTAAATGAGGTTTTTATTAAAAACCCAGGAATAACAAAAGGGAAATACACATATAACTAGATGACCTGGCTATAAAATACATCTTCTGTTTGCAATCCATTTTAAGAATGCTTCCTTTCCTAGCTCCTAACCTTCCAGATGGCAGAAGGCCATCTTTTTATTGGGGAGGGAGGACAAAGGAGAGCCATTTTAGTCCTTTAGAAAATGAACAGGTACATAATAGAAACTATTTATTGTCAGTAACATTTACTGCAGACTTAGTGCCCTCTCGATAGTGAAATAAAAATTGTTATTTTTAAAAAGAGATGAGGGAAGGGTAAAATGAACTTATCTTGCAGATATAGAAAATAACATGATTGTTAATATATGCACAGGAATCTGTAAGAAAATGTTTCATAGGGGCCTGTCATGTAGCATCTTATAATTTCATTTACATAATTATCAATACATGATGATTATGTATTCTCTATAGGGACCTCTCAATAGAAAAGTTCTACATGTGCATATTGAAAAGCCTCCTTTGTGAATTTTTCAGTTTATAATTAGAAGACGAGTTTTGAGGTTTTCTTGTGTGTTTCTTTCTAGGGACCCTATATAGAGAGGTCTCTATAAGACCTGCCATCAGCAATAACCTTCAGTTTTGTAACTGTGGAAACTTTCATTAATGTGAATAATATTCTCGAAGGTTTTCTGGAATAGAATCATCCACTAAAGCTTTTTGCCTAAAAGTTAAAAAGTTGTAAACCTAGGTTTAAAAAGATAGATATTGTTTGTAATACTCAAAAAACAGGTTGACTTTGGAAAACATAAACAGAATGTGCCAAGAGAAGGAAAACTTGAAAATGAGTAAGCATCTTTGGTATGGATAATTTGATCTAAGCAGTTGTCTGAAAACTATCATCGTATGGTTTCCCAAAAGTGGTTGCTAGGGCTGATAGATAGAAATGTAGTTCTAATTTTAGAGCTTCTAATGAAATTGCTATGCATAAACAGTTATAAAAGTAATCTTATTTATTTTATGTACTTACCTCATTCAGTATGCTTTTCATTAATTTCAGTGTGTTGAATATATGCTTGCATCTGTATCAGTGCCTTAAAAGTATTTTGAAAGCAATCTTTTGCTGGTGGTTGAAGAACTCTTTAAGGATGAAATACTATTCATTAACAGGACCTGTGAAATAATTTACACGTTTGTTATAAAGTAGTTACACGTGGATGCATATGTCATTTTTATTTGGCAAAATCATTCTGTTTGAGAACCAACCGATATTTATTAGGTGCCTTCTGTGTGCCAGATACTTTAACCAATGTTATTTTCGTTGAATACTCAGAAATGTACAGATTTGGTATTTTTAATACCATGTCACTGGTTGTGTTTATCGTTTTAAGCCATCCTTGGTGTCCTGAGTTGAACGAGTATGAAGACTCCTTTGTAAGGTTTACTCTTTTGTTTTCCCCTTAAAGCACAAACCATTTAATTTAAAAATTGCTCATCACACTAAATCCTCAAATAGAAGTAGTTTATTTAGTAGTGGCTAATCGTTCTTTGTCATTTGTTTTAAATGTATATTTTTGCATAAGTAATTCATATTTATTATAGAAAATTATAAAATACAGATATGCTGAAATGATTTATAAATTACCTATTCTACCATTCAGAGATAACCACTATTAACATTTTGGTGTGCATTCTTTCAGATTTTTTTTTAGTATATCAGTCTTTTGTTTTAAATAAAAGGCATGTTTCTTGGTTATTGTAATATTTCTATTTTATTGATTAAAATCTAACTTATTTGTCTTTTTGATTAGAAATTAGATCAGGAGCATATTCTTACAATAGCTAAAATAATAGCTATTAGGAGCAAATGCCTTTTTTGTTATCTTTCTATGGGAAAATAAAAACCAGCTTTTCAAAATTAAAATTGTAGTTATACACAACAAAGTACAAGTATTGGGGATAAACTTTCCAAACCAACTAAAAGAGCATATACAATATTTATACAAATAATGCCCAAAGAAACTTCAACTACTTGAGTTTATGTTTAGTTGCCAAGGAATTAAATATTTAACACATGACTTATCTGACCTATCCTTCCACTATTTATAGGAGTGCCGTCTGGGAAGCAGAAAGGACCCATTTTGTAGATTAAGGAATTGAGGCAAAAAAAAATGGACCTATGTGCCTTAGACTGGGTAGTGTATCTGTTAGGATTAGATTCTGCTGTGACAGAAAATTCTAACAGTCACTAACAAAATGAAAATTTATTTCCCTTGCAAAAGTCCAGAGGAAGGGGAAGCAGATGTGGCTCAAGTGATTGAGCTCCTGCCTATAACATGGGAAGTCCTGGGTTTGGTTCCCAGTGCCTCCTGGAGAAGATGAGCAAGACAGCAAGCTGGTGTGACAAGATGACACAACGAGGAAACACAGAGGAAACATTCACAACAAAGCAGGGAGCTGAAGTGGCTGAAGCCATTGAGCACCTCTCTCCCACATGAGAGGTCCCAGGTTCGGTTTCCAGTGCCTCCTAAAGAGAAGATGGGCAGACACAGAGAACACATGGTGAATGGACACAGCAGACAGCAAGCGCAAACAACAAAGGGTGGGGGAATAAATAAATTTTTGAAAAAGCAAAACCAGAGGGAAACAGTTCAGGGTTGGTAGACCAGCTTCAGGAAATCATCAGACTTCTGTATTGTTTATCTGCCAGTCTCAGCACAAGTTGACTCATGGTCCAAGATAGCTGCACTAGTACCAGCGATTGCATTCATGTATCAGTCAATAGGAAGAAGCACACCACTCCCCCCTCCCCCAGCTTTTTAATAGTTTTAGTGAAATGTAATTCACATACCATACAATTTAAGCATTTAATGCAATTTCCCCATTTAACATGTCCAATCTAAGGGTTGTGCAACTATCACAGTGTAACATTTTCATCTCCTCTAAACACATGCCCATTAGCAGTCACTTCTCACTCCTACCCCCAGTCCCAAGAAATCACAAATCTACATTACTTCTTTATAGATTTGCCTGTTTTATCTAAATGAAATCATTCAAGATGTGGTCTTTTGTGGCTAGCTTCTGTCACTTGGCATAATTTGTTAAGGTTCATCCATGTAGCATGTATCACCATTTTCTGTGTGTGGTTATGTTGATTCATCAGTGATGAATAGTTTGAGTTTCCGTCTTTTGGCAAACATGAAAAATGCTGTTGTGAGCGTTCATGTACGAGATTCTGTGTGCACATGTTTTCATTTCTCTTGGATATATACCTAGGAGTGGATCATACGGTAACTATGTTTAACTTTATGAGGAAATGCCAAACTGCTGACCAAAGCACCTGTGCCAGTTTACATTCCCACCAGCAATGGGGGGGGGTTCTGATTTCCCCCCATCCCTGCCACCACTTGTTACTGTCTTTACTGCGGCCATCCCGGTGGGTGGGAAGTGCTCTCTCCTTGTGGTTTTGAGTTGCATTTCCCTGATAACTAATGTTGAGCATCTGTCCGGGTGCTTACTGTCCATCTCTATATCTTTGCAGAAATGTCTGTGCAAATCCTTTGACCATTTTTAAAAATTGGCTTGTCTTTTTGTTGAATTGTGAGAATTCTCCCTATAAATGGGTCCAAGTCCTTTGTCAGATGTATGATTTGTAACTATTTTCTCCCATTCTGGGGGTTCTTTTTCATAGTGGTGTTCTTTGGAGGACTAAAGTTTTTTTTATTTTGTTGGAGTACAATTTATGTATTTTTTGTCACCCGTGCTCGTGGCGTCCTAAGACACCATTGTCTAATCCAGGGTGACCAGGACTCGCTCCTGCCTTTTCGTCTGAGTTGTGTGGTCTTAGCTCTTACTTTTGGGTTCTGGTCTATTTCGAGTTAGTGTTTGTGTGTGGTGTGACCCCCTTTCCTCCGAGGCCCTTTCTGGGACTTGGCATGCACCAGTCGCCTTGGCATTCAGCTTTCACTCACAAAGGCTGGAAAGTAACTATTTCAGGCACCGAAATTAGCAGCTTGAAAGCCCGACGGGCCGTAGCCTTGGTCTGTGAACAGGACGCTCCGCTGCTTGGCTCGAAGCACTTTCACTCCCGCTGCCCCGACGTGACCTGACCGAGCCGCGCGGGCGCCCTCCCTCGGGGGGCCTGTCCCCAGGCAGAGGGTCCCGGGACCCGCGGCTGCCCCGCCCCCGGGGGGACGGTCCCTCGGGCGGTCCCTCGGCTTCCGGCGTGTGGCCCCAGGCCCCGCGGGAGGGACCCGCCCCGCGCCGCGCCGGCCCCGGCCCCCGAGTGCGAGGAGTCAGCTGCCCCCGGCGCGGCATGGCGGGGGCCCCTGGAGGGACCCCAGGCCCGGCAGTTGAGGCGCCGCTGCCCCTGGCTGAAGCGCACGCGTCCGAGTCCTGTTCGGTGAGCGACAAGGGACCGACGGCTAGACGGGAGCGGGGTCCGCGGCGAGTTCTGCCTCCCCCAGGGGCCTTGGGGGCGCCCGGCCTAAGCCCCCCGGCTTTTGTACTGCCCGGGGTGGGGTTGGCAGGTGAGAGCCAAAGGCCCTCCTCGACCCCCGCCGCTGGGGCTGGGAGGGGAGCCCCTGGTCGCCTGCTCGTGTCCTCTCCAGCCCAGGTCTCCGCAGACAGACCTCAGAGCCCAGGACAGGTGGCACTTTGAGCTGGGAGCGCCTCTGACATAAGGAGGTCCTCTGGGGACTCACTTCCCAGTGAAATTTGAAAATTTGAAAAGGATAGAAAACTCTCCTTGCCGGTGGCATGGCCAGCCCTTGAGCCAAGTCCGAGCATTCGGTTCTCACTACAGCCTGTGAGGTGTATTTTCTCTGGGTGACGAGCGGGGGCGCTGAAGCTCAGCCAGGTCAGGTGAGGGGCCCTGGGAGGTGGAGCGGGAAGCGGCAGGTGCGGGACTGTCCAAGCCGGGCTGCCGCGGGGATTCCTCGCTCGCCCTCGAGCCTGCCGGGCCAGACGCTTCCCTGCACGCGGAGGGGCCGCAGGAGCCCCTGGGGGCGCGGCAGGCCCGCCCGGTGGAGTCGCCGCTCTGCTCTGCAGCCTTCTGGAAGCTGAAAGGGGAGGCACACAGATGGTGGCAATGCAAACCGCATCCTGCCCCGGCGGTGTCCTGCGGGTAGGAAGAGCCTGCGAGGACGCGATAGACCCTTCTCGGGGCCTGGCCCGCAAGATAGCAAAGCGGGGAGGCCCGAGTCCTCTCCCCTCCTCCCCACAGAGCACAGATGACAGGAGTTTCCAGGAGCTTCCCAAGAAATGGCACTTTCCACAGGGCCGTCGTGGTCCCTCGTTCCGTCAGCAAATATCTGCTGAGTGCCTACTGTATGCACAGCCGCTCTAGGTACTGGGGACCCCGTGGTTCAGTAACAGAGCTGCTGCCTTCCCAGAGCTCATATCCGGGTGAGAGGCAGAAAAGAAACGGGAGAGACGCCTGGGTGGTCAGGGAAGGCCTGGGAGGCGGCATTTCAACGGGGCCCTGGATGGGGAGCCAGTGAGCTGAGGAGGCTGGAGGCCCAGGAAGTGCAGAGGCCCTGGGGCAGCAACAGGCTGGTCAGCTGAGAGGGGCTACCCCGAATGGAGGGGCAGTGGGGGGCAGAGGGTGCAGGCCAGCCGGAGCCGTCGTGAGGACGCTCCTCAAGCTCCTGGAGGGTCTCACACAGGGACAGGACCCGGGTTAGGTGACTGAAGACCACGCTGGCTGCCGGTAGGGAATGGCGGCAGGAGCAGGGAAGCCACTGAGGGGCGCTCGCTGACGAATTAGATGGGGGGTGAGGGAAAGAGGAATCGAGGATGACAAGGTCTGTGGCCTGAGCCTCTAGGTGGACAGTGTCCCCACTGTTTATGCGGCGGGGACCACAGGGGTAGAAGGTGGTTTAGACGATGAGCGCGCCGAGCTGCAGGGCTGACAAGTTCCTGGAGACATCTGGGGGTGTCCCCCGTTTCTCCAGGGCAGTGGGGGCCTGCTAACCGGCCTGGGGGGTGTTGGTTTGTAGTGTCTGCTGATCTCCCACCATAAATACTCTCACCATAGCTGATTTCACGCTGCCAGTGGCTCAACACTTGCAAAATTCCTGAACACTTAACATTCAGCTCTCAGAGCCACTGTCTCCTCTGCTCATCAAAACAACCCTGCGAAGCTGGCAGAAATATTGCACTTGACAGTGAAAAAAAAACGAGGCTTAAAGAGATAAAATGACTTATTCAAGCTCACACAAGGAGTAGGTGGAAAAGAAAGGGCTCAAGCCCAGGTCTCCTGTTCCCCCGTTCACTCTGGCATGCTGACTCAGAAAATTTAAAGCAGGCTGCAGCAGGAAGCACGAAGGGGGGATGTAAGGAAGAACTTCCCCCGGGAAATGTTTAGAGGTCATGATTTAGGCTCTTTTTATTTTTTTCCTGTCTCACTTCTCTTTAAGGATGACTTGGGGCAAATTAGGGCCGAGAGGGTTCTAGAGGAACCCGCAAGAGGTCACTGGGACCTCAGGGTACTTATGGAAGTCATGAGGTGTGGGGTGCTGTGGTGTGTCTGTGGGGGCAGGGGGGCTCAGCTCCTGCGTCTCCCCCAGGACGGCAGAGCTGGTCGCCTCTCGTTCTGTACGAAGTTGTGCTATGGTATCGGTGGGGTCCCCAACCAGATGGCCTCCAGCGCCACAGCCTTTTACCTGCAGCTCTTCCTGCTTGACGAGGCGCAGGTGAGTGACGGCAGCAGCCCAGGGCCCCCTGCTCCCATTCGCCTCCTCCCTTTCCTGTCTGGTCCTTCCAACCCCCCGTGTGTGTGTCCATCACGC
The DNA here is from genome assembly GCA_026826555.1 of Tolypeutes matacus. Classification (NCBI taxonomy): domain Eukaryota; kingdom Metazoa; phylum Chordata; class Mammalia; order Cingulata; family Chlamyphoridae; genus Tolypeutes; species Tolypeutes matacus. The sequence goes on along the minus strand of JAKSZT010054568.1, from coordinate 2,101,329 downwards.
TCCTCACCCAAGCCTGACAAAAGCCACCGAGGCCAGCCTCCTCCAGGTCGTTCACGGCATCCCTGCCCGTGGTGGACAGACGAGAGACGACACCGGCAGGCCAGCACGGTATTGCCGCAGCAGGCCACTGAGCAGCCAGAGTCTAGAGTTAGAGCTGCGCCAGCTGACCGGGAGGGGTCTCGGTGACCTGTGGCCAAGTGCGAAGGAAGAGCCAGTTTCAGGCAAGAGCACTGGCTTCTCAAAGACACGTCCCTGGTGTATGTGTGCGGGTGTGAGCGTGGAGAAGACTGCGGCAGAGTACAGCAGGCTGTTCATGTTGACCGTAGGAGGGCATGAAGTACGTTATTTATATAGTCAGGAAAAAAAGCATAAAACATTTTCACTGCGGAACCAAAGGCCTACCTCTGACTGTCAGCCTAGAGGCACCCTTCCTGCTCTGAGCCACCCCCAGGCGAGGGACCCTCAGATCCTCTCCAGAGGTGACTGGGCTTAAGTTACTATGGACTGTGTCAGAATCAGCTGTCATTTCCCTCCCCGCCCGCCCTTTCTTCCCTGGTGCAGAGGCACCCTGGGAGCCTTCTGGATTGGTGTCCTGGGGAAGGGGGGCTTGGCTCATCCCCTACACCGTGGCCCTGGCCCCAGCCAGGCTCCCAGGTCCCCCTCCCCAATCATTTCAGATCCCTGCTGCCCAGGTGTCGCTTGTCCTGTTTGGAGGGAAGGTGTCTGGGGCAGCCGCGGACCCCGTGGCTGGGTTCCTCATCACCAGAAGCAGGAGGACAGGGTCTGGACGTCTCATGCCCTGGTGAGCAGGCCCTTGGTCCTGGGGGTCCAGGCACCCACCCCTGACCCGAGGTTGCTGGGTTTGCCACCTCCCTCTTCCTGGTGCAAACCGTGTGGATGGGTAGAGGATAAGACCGAACAGCCGGGAATGGACTGGGGTCAGACAGTCCCGAGACCTTCTAGGGGATGCGCCCTCAGCACCCAGCGCAGCCGGCAGGGCCTCCGGGCTGCTCAGGCCTGACCTGTGGCTCTAGGTGTGGTCAGGGTGGGCTGGAGGCCCTGGGAGGCCCCAGAGAGGAGGTGCAGCTTGCTTGTCCTCCCGTGTCCCCGATACACCCCCAAGCGCCCGAATGCCCCCGCAGAGCTCTCTCCCGCGGCGGCCCTCTGCTCCCTGCCACCTCCACATCCAGTCAGCGCCCCCAGACCTCGGCTGCCTTTTCGCCCTCTCCGTGGCCCTCCCTGAGAGCCCCAGCCCAGGGCTTCTTGAAGGGCAGAGCAGTGCCCAGAAGGGGTGAGGAGGGTGCCCGGCTGGGCCTCCTGAGCCCCGTGCCCCGGTGCTGCTGCAGGGTGCTGGGCTGCACGCCCCTCGTCGCCCTGGCCTACTTCTTCCTGTGGTTCCTGCCCCCCTTCAGCAGCCTGCGAGGCCTCTGGTACACCACCTTCTACTGCCTGTTCCAGGCCCTGGCCACGGTGAGTGGGTGCACGCCTGGGCCTGGGCCTGGGCTCTGGCAAACCCCACTGCTGGCCAGGGGCCCCTCAAGCGGAGGGAGGGAAGATCCGGGAGAGACCCCTGCCCCCCCATCCCCGGTGCCTGGCAAGCCACCCCGAGCTGGCTGCCCTGCGCTGGGCCCATGCCCCCTCCTGCCCCTATCTGGGGCCACCAGGTGGTCAGTCTGGCACCACGGGCCTTCGGGGACCAGGGTGCTGGGGCCTCAGCCTTGCCCAGCTGCGGCACCCGGGCCAGGGGCCCTGGGCGTGGGCCCACCCTAAGCACTGCGGGCGCCCCAGGCCTTCCAGGTGCCCTACACCGCACTCACCATGCTCCTGACGTCCAGCCCCAAGGAGCGGGACTCGGCCACCGCCTACCGTGAGTGCGGGCAGCGCGGGTCCGGGGCGGGAGCCCTGCGGGCAGGCGCGGCCGCTGGTCACCGGCTCTGTCCCCAGGGATGACCATGGAGATGGCGGGGACGCTGATGGGCGCCTCCGCCCACGGACTCCTGGTGGCGGGCGCCCACCAGCTGCACAGGTGCCAGGAGGCCGCGCTCCCCGGGCCGGGCGGCGTCTCCCCCGACGCGGTGAGTGCGCGGCGGCCGGGACCCCACGGGGTCGCCTCTCTCAGGCCGCTCCGCCTCCTGGGGGGCTCAGCGCTGCGCGCTGCCCCTCGCTGAGTGGCTGACTCCCAGGTCCTGGGCAACCCTCGGCCCCCAGCCCCAACCCCGAGGCTTCTCCCCTGGGTTCCTTCCCCGCAGGCCTTGCGGAGGGGAGGCGGCGGGAGCTGGGGCGGGGGGTGCGAGGGAAGGAGGCTCCAGGGGCGGCAGCGCCCCCAGGCCTGGACGGGCCTCCCTACCTGGCCTGACAGCGCCCCGGCCCCTCCCCTCCAAGCAGGTCCCTCTCCAGCAATTAGGGGGCACACATCTATTTTGTTCCAGGAGGGCCATCTGTTTTCTGGTTTTCCTTCCTTTTCCTTAAGCAAATGGCATCAATGGCCTCCGGCAACTTGGGAGTCATCTTCCACCTTCCCTCTCTCAATCCTCCACTCCAAATCCTGTCCACTCTTTGGGTCAAATTCTTCAGGACTCTGTGCTGTACTCTGCGGCACCGGCCTGGGGGGCAGGGGGCGGGAGGCGGGGGTCCCCGGAAGGCCCCCTGCCTGGTCCCATTGGGCTCCATTACCAACACCCGAAGCCAGGGCGCACACTGGTGAGGATTTCCAGGCGGCAGCTGCGCATTCACCCCAGCGCCGGGTGTCCTCTCGGGGCCCTGGCGCCTGCCCTGGACCCAGGTGCGTGGGCTGACCTGCCCACCTCCTCGCCCCGCCCCTCCCAGAGGCACCCTCTGGCCCGAACAGGGTGGCCGTCACCCCCGAGCCTTCCCGTGTGCGCCCTGGGCAGCGTCCCTGAATGGCAGGCCACGTGGTTCCTGCCCTGGGCGCTCCCTCCTGAGCGGGGAGGACACCCCGCAGCCTTAGCCTGGCGGGAGGTGCTCCTGCCTCCCTGCCCTGGGGACCCCTACCCCGGAGGCTGGAGACATGGCCCCCACCCGTCTGTCCTGTCCCAGCCTCGCCTCTACTGCCTCGCCGCCGCCGTGGTGGCTGCCATGTACCCGGTGTGCAGTTGTCTCCTCTCTGTGGGGGTGAAGGAGCGGCCAGGTATGGAGGGGGAGCGAGGCTGGGGGGCTGCTCCTGGCGCGGGGTGGGTTTTGAGTACTTCCTGTGCTGCAGACCCCCCGGCCCGGGACTCAGGCCCGGGCTTGAGCTTCCTGGCCGGGCTGGGCCTCACCGTGCGGCACCCGCCGTATCTGAAGCTGGTGCTTTCCTTCCTGTTCACCTCGGCAGCAGTTCAGGTAGGAAGCCGCCCAGTGCAGGTGCGGGCCCTGGAGCCAGGCTTCGGCTTTAATAGACGTGGGGCCAGTCGGCGGCCCAGGGGCCTGTGCCTGGGGAGAGAGGCGCCCCGAGAGGGCTCGTGGGGTGGGCGAGGGCCAGGGCCCGGGCAGGGCAGTGTCGGGGGTTTCCCTTCGCAACATCTGGTCAGCTCAGGAAAGACCTGCGGAGCTTCTCCGCGTGAGGGGCGAGCCTGGGATCCCTGTGCTGGGGGCTGCGGGGTGGCGGGCTTGGGGCCCGGGCCTTGCCCTGCCTGGTGAGCCCCTGGCCCCCCCCAGGTGGAGCAGAGCTACCTGGTCTTGTTCTGCACGCACGCCGCCCAGCTCCACGACCACGTCCAGGGCCTGGTGCTGACCATCCTGGTGAGAGCATCTGGGTGGCGGCGGCCAGGCCGCTTGGTGGCCGGAGAGGGGACAGGTGTAGTCCTTGGGTGCCGCGTTCTGGACTCTGCTTTGGTCTGGGTTACCCCGCCAGTAGAGGGAGGAACTGGGACCAGGGTCACGAAATCACCAGCCACAGGTTCAAACACGGGGGCAAGGGCGAGGCCAGGTGGCAAAGGCTCCACGAAGCTGTCTGCTCACAGGTGTCAGCTGTGCTGAGCACCCCGCTGTGGGAGTGGGTGCTACAGCGCGTCGGGAAGACGACGTCAGCCTTCGGGATCTTTGTGAGTGAGGCAGGAAGCGAGGCCTGGTGGGGCGGGGGATCTTCCTGGGGCCCCCAGGGCTGGGCCCGTGTTCTTTATGTCCTCAGTGCCCAGCCCAGGGCCAGAGGGGGTCGCCACTGAAGCCCAGTGAGCCTGTGGGTGGAGGAGGAAGGCCGGGGCGCAGGTGGCAGGTCTCCAGCGGGGCTACCTGTCTCCCAGGTGATGGTGCCTTTTGTGATCCTGCTGGCTGTCGTGCCCACGGCACCCGTAGCGTATGTCGTGGCCTGTGTATCTGGCGTGAGCATCGCCGTGTCACTGCTGCTACCCTGGTATGCTGGGTGGAGGGAAGGGGGCGCGGGGGCGTCACGTCAACCTGCTGTCGCAGGTCCCTGGGCCCGGCCTGTGCACTGGGGCCTAGGGACGAGCCTCACCTGGTCTCTGCCCCCAGCATGCTCTCCAGCTGGTGGCCGTCAGAGGACAGGAGGGCTAACTGCACCCCGGCCCTGCCAGGTCCATGCTGCCGGACGTGGTGGACGGCTTCCAGCGGCAGCACCGGCACCAGCATGGCCCCGGCCTGGAGACCATCTTCTACTCGTCCTATGTCTTCTTCACCAAGCTCTCGGGTGCGGGGGCCCTGGGCATCTCCACCCTCAGTCTGGAGTGAGTCCCAGGGCTGGGCTCAAGCGGCCAGTGAGGGGCCACCCATGCCCCACTCGCTGGAGTCTGGGGACCCCCCTCCCCAGGTTTCCCTGCCGCCCTCCAGAAGCCCCAGCCCCCGCTCGCAGTGCTCGGAACTGCTCCCTGGCCAGGCCACCCCTTACCCGGCCACTCCTCCAGAGCTGGGCAGGTCCATGTGGCAGGACAGTGTGGGGTAGGGTATAGGGGACCTCTCGGCTTGGGGGGCCAGGTGGGGAGAGGCTCTGAGTGGACGGTGTGGCGATCCCCAGGTTTGCGGGGTACAAGGCAGGGGCCTGCGAGCAGGCGGAGGAGGTGGCGGTCACGCTTAAGGTCCTCATCAGCGCCGTGCCCACCTTCATGGTCCTCGTCGGCCTCTGCGTCCTCGGGGCCGGCCCCAGGCCAGGGGGGCCGGGCCAGGCCAGCACCCACCAGCTGAGCCTCCGGAGGTGGGCAAGGGCAGGTGTGCCCAGGGGGAGGGACCGGCGGCAGCCTGCAGGGCTCTCTCACCTATCTGTCCAGTTGACCATCCTGCCTTCTGCAGATACTTTCTTTCCTTGGCTTCTGGGACCCCAGACTTCCCTGCATTTTCTCCTACTCCTCAGACGTTCCTCAGACGCCCCCTTGCCTGCTAGTATCTGAAAGAGCCCCCTCCCCATCCTGCCCCTTGGCTTCTTTCTCTTCCTACAGGAGGACCAGCTACAGCCTCGCTTAGTCTAGAGACATCTCCTGTGAGCCAGAGCAGCGGGAGCCAGCAGCTTCCGGGCTGGAGTCTCCCTTCTTCCTCTCCCTTCAGCACCCCTCTCTAGTAGTGTAGCACACAACCTGCTTTTCCCCTGGATAGAGTCTTCTGTGGCCTCTCCAGGACTCCCACCTGGCCACTTGTTGCCTCCTGACCACAGACCATCCCAGAGAGGCCTGTGCCTCCGACTACCAGCTCCAGGCAGCCTTTGACCCTGAACGCATCCCAAGAGCAACCGTTCCTGGAAAAAGCTCCGACCCATCCTGGCCGACAGAGTCCTTCTAGGAACACCAGGATCCACAAATTGCTCAGATGGCAGGACTTGCCTGACAGACAGGAACAGCGGTCCCTTGGCCCAGTGGAATCTGCCAAAGACAGAGGCGCTGACAGCACGTAATGGACAAGGTGGGGATGCCCGGGGGAGGGACATGCACAGGCACGGTGAGCCCCAGGGTGGGACAGCAGCAGGGCCGAGCAGAGCCCGAGAGGCATCGCACAGCCTTTTCCTCTGTCCATCTGCGTTGGCAATACTGTTTCGGTAAATGCACAGAAACTGATTAAAAATGGTGGTCAATCGTTTTTTATGAACAAAAGTTATTTCTGTAGAAATATTTGGACTTGCACATGGCAGGCCCCCACTGCCAGGTGCATTCCTGAAACCATCAGTGTCGCTGTGCCAGCCTGTGTCTGCCTCCGAGGAGCGCGGGGGAGGTGGACGTAGATGGCAGCCGTAAGAGTGAGGCAGGACAGATGGCACCCGTAGAGGTGATGCCCAACCCTAGACTTGAAGGATGACTAGGAGCCAACGACACGGGGACGCAGTGGGGATGTTACTCTGAGCAGAGAGACAGCCGGCACAAAGGCCTGGAAGAGAGAGGAGGTGAGGAAGAGTCCAGGGACTTGGGGAAAGAATGGCTTAATACCAAAGGCGCACAAGTGAAACCCGTCTCGGGAAGACTTTCTCCTTAATCCAAGTAGGTCCTGTGAAATAATTTCAGATCGAAGTTTTATTTTAAGGACAAAAGCTTATTTTTTTTTTTTAAGGCGGTACCAGGGATTGAGCCCAGGACACGGGAAGCAGGCACGCAGCCACTTGAGCTACATCCACTCCCCCAAAAGCTTACTTTTGATCGGCTCCCCAACTCCCAGTCGGCCCAGGGCGCAGCTGCCTGGGATCCAGATGATCTAGGGGAGCGTTCCCGCGGGCATGGTGGGGGACAGGCAGCACCCGCTGCGACACTGGGCCAGGCTTGATTTTCTCGCGTTACTTTTCTGTGGTTAGAAATCTGGGGTCAAGCGAACATCAGTTAAACGCTTGCCCACGTCACAGCCGACCCAGCGCTGATATGGAAGAAAACCCTGTTTCTGCCAATGGGAGGCGTGGGACGGCACTCCATCCAGGCCAGCGCAGGCCCTCAGATTCCACAGCCTGAGCCACGGGGCTGGTCCCTGGCACAGGCCGCCGCGTCACCGACCCTGCTGAGAGCCGGGCTGTGTGCCCACCGCTCACCGTCACTTGAAGGCCAGGGACTTGCGCTGTGTTCTCCTGGGCTCCTAGAATCACCCATGCAGAGCCTGCTTCGCGGCGGTCACCCAGCCTCCCATGACCAGGTGGCTGCTAGTGTCGCTTCCTCCAGAGGCGTTTCCCGCTGCCCCCAGCACTCTCTAGCCTCTACCCTGCTTTGCTTGTACTTTGTACAGTTAAATATTTATGCATGCTTATTTGTTTATTGCTCAATACCCCGTGAAAATGTAAACATCATGAGGGCAGGGACTTCTCTCCTGCTCTGTCCTTGGCTCCCAGGAGTTAGTGCTCAACGTGAATATTTGCTGACTGCATGGTCTCATCGCCCTCATCCGAAAACAAATAAACAGCCCTTCTTTGTTCTCTTTACTTTCTCCCCTCCAAATAATCTGCTTATCTTTTCTTCTCATCACCCTCCTGCCATGACACTGCTGTCTCTGCCCCCTCACCTGCCATTCACTCCTGACCCATTAGACAAGGCTCTGCCTCCGTCCCTGAGGAGGTGACACAGCCGGACAGGAGGGACGCCAGCACTGGAGACAGGAGACAGAGTCTGTATGTTGCTGCCACCTTTTACCTCGTGTGTGACTGGTCAATTTATTTAAGAAACTGAGTCTCTGTTTCTTGTTTGGACAAATGCATAGACGATTTCCTGCTCCTCACGATGGCCTGGGGATTAAATGAGCAAAGGCCTGCGACCCTTGGTGACTGGAAGCCAGCGCTGCTGGCCCAGGCTCTCCTCCCTTGGCTTTCCACCATGACACTTTCTCAGCCCGAGCGCTCTGCTGAGCCTCAGGTCACCAGATGCAGCTGCATGATGAATATTTCATCTGAGGGTTTCTTCAGACAATTAAGGCATCAAATGACCAAAATGGAACTCGTTGCCTTCCCCCCCCGCTCTTGTTCTGCCTCCTGCCTTCTCGGAAAATTACATCAGAATCCATCCAGCATGTCCCAAAACTTGTATCTTCTTAGATTCCTTTCTCTCCCATTCACTCCACCACACCTTCCTCACATCCAGTGTCGTGAAGTTTGCTTGTAGAAGTGGGCAACGGAACAGAAGGGTTACAGCTTGTGAGTTATCAAGTGGAAGAAGCTGCTTGAAACTGGATGGAAAGTTGTAACACCAGATACGGGGCAGGGGTGGCGGGCCATGGGGCTCATAACAGAGTGAGCGGAGGCAGCTCCTAGATGCTTTGGATGTGCACAGGTGTATGTTTTGTGTATTCCTCTGGGACTCAGTTTTGCTGGATGCAGATTTCTGTTTTTACCTGGTCTTTCTTACAGATGAAACTGGTGCATAAGCAATGGGAAATGTGCAGTATACTCTAATTGTTCCCTAATATATAAATTGTATTGGAAGAAATTTGTACTTTCAAAACAAGCATTATAACAGAACTGAGTGTGTGTTGTGTGTTTGTGTAGAGAGAAAGAAAGAGATCCATAAAGTAAATGCAATAAAACCTTAACAACTGGGGAATCTGGGTAAGGGTATATGGAGGTTCCTTGAACAATTCTTGCAACTTTTCTGGAAGTTTGAAATTATTTCAAAATAAAAAGATTTTTAAAAAATCCAAGTCAAAAGGCACCTTCCTCAGTGAAACCTTCCCTCTCTTCCCGGGCACTCTGCTGCCCTTTTCTTGATGTGCCCACAGCATTGGGTTTGGCCTCTGCCATGTCTCTCGCCATGCTAGAAAGTCTGCTTGTTGGGGACAGCCTCCTTTTCTTAGGAGCAACACAGAAAGCCTCAGGCCATGTGTCCGGCATGGCGCAGCTCCCTCATCTGCAGAATTAATAAGATACCGACTCTCCTTGGTGCTCCCCGAGCATTTCCATATCTTAATTATTCTAGATTTTTCCGTTTTCTCTCACTAGACTGTAAACTCCTCAAATTAGAAATCATAGAATTGAAAACAAAGATACAACGGAGAAGCTCAATGAAGATTGTGCACGGGTGTATGTTTTATGTATTCCTAGGGGACTCAGTTTTTCTGGGTGCAGATTCTTTGAAAAAACTAAAAAAGCACACAAACTTCTGGTGAGGCTAATAAAGAAAAAAGAATGATGGCAAATAAATAACATTAGGAATGAAAAACAGGACCTAACTGCTGCAGGTGTAAAAATGGGTTTAAAAAAGAAAAATTCTATAGCAAAACAATTGAAAATTTAGTTGAAGTAGGCAGATTTCTAGAAAAATATAACCAAAAAGAATATAATAAGATATAGAAATCGTCAATGATACCATAAATATTAAAGGAATTAAACCAGTATTTAAAATATTCATACAAAGAAAATGCCAGATCCAAATGGTTTTTACCAAGTTCTATCAAACTTTCAATCAAGGAGCTTTCATATCTTCTGCATACTCTTCCAGGAAACAGAAAAAGCAAGCACCCTCTGTGTCTCATTATGTCAGGCCAGAATAAGCTTGATACCAAAACTGGATGTTTTAGTTTCTTTGGCTGCTCAAGTAAAAACCACGCACTGGATCAACTTAAACAGTAGGAATATTAGCTCATGGTTTTAAGGCTAAAACAAAGTCCAAATCAAGGTATCATCACGGTGATGCTTTCTTCCCGAAGACTAGTGTTCTGAGGCTGGCTGCTGGTGATCCTTGGCTCTTCTGTCACTTGGCAGCGTACACGGTGGCCTCTCCCAGCCTCTGTTCTCTTCTGGGTTCTGAATTTCAGCTTCTGGCTTCCTATGGCTCTCTCTCTTTCTCTGTCTGAATTTCTTTCTGCTTATAAAGGACTCCAGTAATAAGATTAAGACCCATTCTAGGTCATACCTTAACTGAAGTGACCTCATTGAAAGGTCCTACTTACAATGGGTCTGCACCTGCAGGAATGGATTAAGTCTAAGAACATGTTTTTCTGGGGTACAAACAGCTGCAAACTGCCACAATGGACATGGAAAGCAAAAGAAAAAAAGTCTACAAGGCTAACCTTACTCATGAGCATAGAAGCAAGACTCTGAAACAAAATATTAGTAAACCAATCTGGCAATGTATAAAAAATTAATAAAACATATTTGGTTTATTCTAAGAATGCAAAGTTTGTTTAACATTAGAAAAATCAATCAAATAAAATTTACCAGCTTAATACATTAAAGGGAAAAAATGATAATCTCAATGTTATAGGAAACACATTTGATAAAAATCTACCATCTGTTTATGATAAAAGTATTTAGCAAACTAAGAAGAAAAGGAAAATTTTAAACCTGAGAAAGGATATCTACCAAAAATCTACAGCTGATATCATTCTTAATGGTGAAACTTTAGAAACAGTACCTTTCAAATCAAGAACAAGGCAAAGACGACCACTATCACTGCTTCAGTTCAACACTTTATCAGGGGATATAGCCAGTGCAGTATGATAACGGTATAAGAATTTAAAAAGAAACAAAATTGTCATTTGTAAATAATTATACTTGTCTACATAGAAAACCCAAAAGAATCTACAGGTAACTCACTAGAATTAAAAAGGAGTATATAGCAAGGTGGTTGGATATAAGATTAACATTTTTATTCACCAGCAACAGTTATAAAACATAATTTAAGCTGCAGTTCTCTCCTGCGTGAGAGGTGCTGCAGACACCCGCGGGCTTAGCTCAATAAACTTCATAAAAGTGGTTAAAGTTGGACCTGGGTTCAATACCCGGGACCTCCCGGTAAAAAAATAAAAAATAAAAATAAAAGGGGACGGATGTGGGAAACGGATGTGGCTCAAAAGGTTCGGCGTCCGTCTACCATATGGAGAGACCGGGGTTCGATCCCTGGTACCTCCCGGTAAAAAAATAAATAAATAAATAAAATACAAAGAATTAGTTCTGGGAAGTGCAAAGTATGACATCAGCTTTAAAAAAAAAAAAAAAAAAAAGGGGACGGATGTGGCTCAACTGCTTGGGCGTCCGTCTCCCATATGGAGGGGCCCGGGTTCGATACCCGGGACCTCCCGGTAAAAAAAAAAAAAAAAAAAAAAAAGCGGTTAAAGTCTGAGTGTGGTTGATCTCCTGGGTTACAACATTTGGAGGCCCCAGCGGGATCAACCGCGAGGTCCCCCTTAATTGGGGTTGACTTCCTCAGACTAAGCGGGAAGTGCCTCCACTTCCTCGCCTTTGCTTTCGATTCGTGATCGGATTTGGATAGGACAGTGGCCACGAGGAATCTGTCCTTACAGGCTGTCAACCTCATCCGGAAAGAAGCACGCCTTCTAGCCCAGCAGAAGAGACAACCAGAAGACGCTCAGCTTCCAACACTTAACAGAGCCTGGGGACTGGGTTTGGACTAAGAAATTTAACCGAGAAACTTTAGAACCCACCTGGGAAGGACCCTTCCTTGTAATCCTCTCAACCCCAACAGCTGTTAAAGTAACAGAGAAACGCCATTGGTTGCACCATACTCAGGGAAAACTCACCCTCAGCGATCTCCAAGGACAAGGGACTTGTTTCACCAGCGGCAGCTACTCCATAGACAACTCACCTTATAAGGACAATTGCCTGAACAGTCCCCCTTACTGCTTCAGGATCCACTTGGACTTTAATCACCCCCAACGGTACCTGGTTTGCCTGTTCATCTGGTATCACCCACTGTATTGCCCCTAGTAATGCTTCTGACCTATGTATTGGTGTTTATATAATTCCCCAGGTTTACCTATATGCTGGACCCTCAGGTACTGCCCACTTCCTAGCTCAGGATTAACATTTTGGACTGCGAAAAAGGACTCCAATTCTAATCCCTATCTTAGCCACCTTAGGGATTGCAGGTTCATCAGCCATAGGAGCTGGGGCCATGATTACCTCTGATATTGATATTAGAAAACTTTCAGCTACTTTCTCTGCTGATGTCGCTCTCCTTCAAACCCAAGTACAGTACCTTGAAAAACAAGTTGACTCCTTAGCAGAAGTAGCTATACAGAACAGAAGGGGACTAGATTTACTGTTTCTGAAACAGGGTGGCTTATGTGCCGCCCTCGGAGAAGCCTGCTGTTTTTATGTAAACCATTCAGGAACTATTAAACAATCAATGCAAGAACTGCAAAAGAGACTCAGAGAGAGAGATCTAGAAGAACAATCCTCTGAGTCTTGGTTTCAGAACCTTTTCAGTTGGTCTCCATGGCTGACTACTTTAATTTCAGCCCTAGTAGGCCCTCTCATACTGTTACTTTTGGGTCTCACTTGCGGCCTATCATTATCAATAGGCTTGTAGCTTTTGTCAAGGACAGAGTCCAATTGGTCAAACTAATGGTATTAGCCCAACCCTACCAACACCTGCCAACGACTGGAGACCACTATGAGGAGTCAATGATTTGACCCACTAAGAAGAGAAGTGGGGAATGTTGTACCCTAAATTAGCCTATTCATAGGCCTTCATGGCAACCAGAGTAATGTAGAGAAGAAAATTTTCCACTGTCCCCTAAGTGTCCTATCTGAAAAGCACACAACCTCCCCTCCCTAGAACAATCTTGCAAGAACATCTCAACCCTGCAGCTATGCCCCAGGCTATCAGGATGTGTCGCATACCAAGGAGAGTGCACAAACGACAGCTAGCTAACCGCCAAGATCCGCTTCTGTACATCCTGCTTGCTTGCAAACTGCGTCAGCAACCCCCTATAAAAGGGAGCCATTTTAGAACCTCAGGGCTGCAGTTCTCTCCTGCGTGAGAGGTGCTGCAGACACCCGCGGGCTTAGCTCAATAAACTTCATAAAAGTGAAAACAAACAAACAAACAAACAAAAACATAATTTAAAGAAAATACATTAACAGTAGCAACAAAAAATATTCAATACCTAGGAATAAGCACGAAAGATGTGGAAAGATTTCTGCTACTGCCCATGGTGAAGTAACATAGACCAGATTTAGCCTCTCACCTGAAACACCCTAAAGAGGACAAAAGCCAAGACTTTGAAGACAGTGGCACTGGGCAAGGAAGGAGTGATCCCTGAGAGGTGGGAAACAAACACGGTGGGTGGCACAATGCCCAGCTTATTGCCTTGAGAGACTTTCCTCACCAGCGTGAAGGGAACCCATTTGGAGACCAGCAAACTCCCTCAATTAAAAAGATGAGCTTGGGAGCGGATGTGGCTCAAGCAGCTGTGTGCCCACCTCCCACATGGGAGATCCCAGGATCGGTTCCTGGTGCCTCCTAAAGAAGACAAGCAGACAACGAACAGACAGATGAGGGAGCCATGGGGGGGGGAATAAAAATAATTAAAAAAAAAAAAAGTTTTTAAAGTTTGTTTAACAAAACACACCATAAAGAAAGAGAAAATATAAGGCACAAACTAGATGAAGATACTATCTACACATATTCACGACCTCTTAGAGTGTATAAAAAATCCTTACAATTCAACATGAAAGACAATCCAAAAGAAGTTTGAGTAAAAGACATGAACAGGCATTTTGCAAAAGAGAAACTGCGAATGGTCAATAAACATATTAAAAGATGCTCAAGCTCACCGTGGTCTGGAAGTACAAATTAAGATCACCATCATGGTGAGAGACCATTTAAAACTACTACGGGACTGTCATAAATTAAGCAGCATTGAGCTTGTAAAAGGAGAGGTGCTCTGACACATTGCCGGGGGGAGTGAAAATGGATGTAATCATGTTGGAAAACAATTTGGCATTATCTCATAAGGTTGACTATGCTCACACCTTGTGACCCAGCGATTCTGCTTTTAGGTAAAAGACCTTAGAGAGCCTTCAAACACTTGTATCAGTAGACATTTATAAGATTATGCAAAGCAATATTGTTTATAGTCACAAAAATAAAACCAGGGAGAAATCCAAATGCCCACGGCAGGAAAATGGGAAGAGTGTAGTAATTATAAAACAGTGACAGTAACCTAACACACATATAACAGGGATGAATCTCAGAAACAATGCTGAATGAAAAAAAAGGCACATTCCAGAGCACTATATATCATACCATTTTTATAAAGCTCAAGAACAAGCAAAAATAAACACATTGTTTTGACTAACATGTATATGTGGTGAAACTGTTTTTTAAAAAGAAAGAAAAGGAATGAAGAAATGATCATTATAACCATGAAGAGAGTAGTTACCTCTGGGTGGAACCACAGAGATGGGATCAAGGAGGGCACAATACAGAGCTTGAACATTCTCAGAATGTTCTGGTTCTTAGGTGGGAGGTGGTTCATTCATTATTATGCCTTCCTACACCTTACATATACTACGTGTATCAAATAAAACCTAGACAAAATTTAGAATAGTTTGGGTGCAAAATGGGGATTTACAAATAATGTCTTTCCTTATGCAAAATATTTTCTTATAACATTAAACAATAATATAAAGAATTTAGTTCTTCATTCCCTGTCTCCAAAGCCAGTAAATACTGGGTTATCTTCTATTGTTCCAATGACTAAAATGGTGGTAGAGGCCAAGGAAACATCTTTTGTATAAGAGTTGTCATGGCATCGGATTTGTTGTAAAGAACTAATTTACACTCTGGAATATCCACCAGAAAAAGAAATACAGGGACAAAATCACACATGAGATCAATCGCAGCTCTGGATAAGAGCAATAATCACAAAGAAAATACCACAGAAACAGCCCCAGTGGCCCTAAGAGCCATTAGTGATTTTACCGAGGACTCATCCCACGACTTTGACCACAGAAACCGGACTACGACATGCGCCTTGAGGCACCCACATTGATCTTGCTCAAGGCCCCCAGCCCCCTTCCTCTGGCATCACCACAGTTGTGATTTCATCGTGCCTGAACGCTTCCTTCCCAAATGGAGCCAGGCCTCAGACCGTCCCCAGTGTCCGCTCTGAGGCCCTGACGACAGACAAGTGGCCTCCACTTCCATTATCCCAGCGGCTGCCTAATGCATTTGGACCACAAAATGGGCCTTCGCTTCTCTCTTGTCCCTGCTCTGTCTTCATAAACTGTAACAGACAGACAGGAGTCCCCAAGGGCACAAAATATCTCCTTTCCAGATAAGTCTAAAGGAAAAGAGAAAAAGATGCATGCGGATGTGCTAATGGAATGTCTACGGCTGAAATAATTTATCTGCAGAAGTGCTCTGATGAGCCACACACTGATCAATCTGTTACGCTGCAGTGATTGAAATCTATGATTCTGTCGGAAGGCGGTGGGAAGCGATGTCTGTCTGAAGCGAATTAGGGCTCTTTCCACTATAATGAGCTGGCACTTTGGTCCTTAAGTGTAATAAACTGGGACTTACTAGAACTACCTCTGATTCAGGGACATTTCCAACTTTCTGAAATACTTTTTCTTTCATAGACTTTACACTGGTTTCTAAGACCTTGGATGGAGGGAAAAGAAAAATATCAAAGTTAAAGTGACAAATAAGTTCACTAAGGGGAAAAAAAAATAAAACAGAAAGTTCACTAAGGGAGCTGCCTATTGGGAGGAAAATATGAAAATGTTATGATCCCCAAACTGAAAACATTTCAGGGAGAAAATTATAAGTGACAACAGCACAAAACCAGGCCTTGGCCTCGCCTGTCTTGGCACTGGCCTGGTAGAAGCATCAGCACGTGCTGAGGTGGAGTCCGGGGGAGTTGGAGAACTCTCAATCTACCTAACAGCTCACACAGTGAATGAAAGAATCCCAGGGCCAATTTTTAGGGGTTCCTGTTCCTTTGTCAGCAGGAGTTTTTTAGGGAAGCAAGAGGGGTAGGTTCCAATCCTGAGGGTTCCAGCCAACAGCAGAACTACTTCCTGTTTCAGGTAGCCCTGGGAACAGAAGTCAACAATCAGCTTTCTGTCTTCCTAGGAGCTCTGCTGATTCTTGCTAGTTTGGGGAAAAAAAGGATATCCTAGAGTTTATGCTCTCCAGTACTCCTGACTCACACCTTTAAGCCAATAAGACCTATAACAAAGCCGAGATATCTCTTAGGTGCTCCTGGAAGTGCTTGTAAAAGTTTAACAAAGCCTCGGAGAAACCAGAAAACACAACCCATAAGGCACCATAATATTGCTTCATCCTAGGGGTTGTGTCCTTAGGCAAGACCACAAATACAAAAACCACCACTTTCTGAGTCCTCTGCTCCAGAACAGTGAGCTCCAGCCCAGGAGCAAACCGGAAGACCCAAGCATGGCAAGCGCTTCACGCGTGACAGTGAGAATCCCAGCTGGTGAGGCAGGCTCCACGGAGGAAAACAGGCCTTGCTTTTCACAGTCTCATCTGAAAAGCTACACAGCAAATACTCTGCAGACAAACAGCTGCCGTGCCAACTGCCTCAATGGTTAGAACCACTGAGCGGGACCTCAGATTTGGAGAGTAGGGTCTCTTAAGACCTCAAGAGAAGGGCCAGGACCCAGACTCTGAGAAGAAAGAGAGTCTGTGAAGCCATCCGACCTGGCCCGGCGGCCATCTCTTATGATGATTTCTTGTGTGGCTGTGAAAGTTAACGGGATGAAGCCTTCGCTGTCGGCAGAGAGAAGGATCCAGAGGGAGTCTGCAAAGCAAAATAAACACACAAGCAATCAAGGATAGTTCTTACTCTAGAAAGAAACACACGACTACACATGTGTTTTGTTTTGTTTCTTTTCTGAGGAGACGTGTACAGCAATTGATATCGAACCTGATCATAAGACTACAGAGAATCGGGGAGCTGGAAGGACTGAGTATTACTTAGGGTCACATTATATGGCAGGGAGGGGGTGTTGATGACTTACACCCACGCAAAATCAGTTACTTCCGCACAGCTAACCGACATACATTTGTACCCAGGCGAGGCATTTATCACTCGGTGTTCTGCAGCTGAGCTCGTGTGTGTTTGTATGTGTGCACGTGTGTGGGTACATACGTTTAAGGTAGAGGACAGGGGACGGATGTGGCTCAAATGGTCGGGCGTCCGTCTGCCATATGGAGGGACCTGGGTTCGATCCCCGGGACCTCCCGGTAAAATTAAAAAAATTTTTAAAAATTAAAAAAAATTAAAAAAGGTAGAGGACAGTCTCTACCTTATCTACGTGCTGTTAACTGATTTCTCCAAAAACTCTGACGGTGGGAACAGCCGCTCTGAGGAGGAAGGCTCTTTAGCCTTCAGATCTTGGGTGTCTGTAGACACCCAAGGAGGCTGAGCCTGGACGAGCGTGGCCCCCTCATCCCGGATGCTTTGTTCCAGGGCTACCTGGGGCCGCAGCATAACACCTGCCTGCACCTCCTCTGGTTCTTTCAAGTCCAATGTGTCTCACCTTGTGACCCTGATGTCACTTCTGAAAACCCACTCTTCCCCAAAATAACACACAAAATATGCAGAGGGTTTTTTTCTTTTTTTAAGTATTACAATGGTGAAAAATTGGCAACAACCTAAACGTCAAAGAAAATACAAGGTAAAAGAGGGTAACACCTCAGAATGGTCAAAAATGACATCAAAATAACAAAAAATGACAACTGTGAAGAGCATGCATCAACATAAGAAAAATGCTGATTATACAATGTTAAGTGAAAAAAAACGAGACAAAGTTTTACGTTTAATGTGGCGGCTACTGTGAAAAGAACAGGGCCTAAGAAAAGGACCATGCTCCGCGTCTGATGGCACATCCAAGACGTCCCCGTGTCTGCTGCACATTAGGAGGGCAGCTCCTTTAAGAAATGTTCTGCTCTTCTGCTCTGATCTTGAGGTTTTAGTGCAACAGGCACAGGTGGGGTCTTTACGTTATTTCCTGGCACTGTTATATACTGCTTTGTAACTTTTTTCCTAGTTATTTCACGTGTACGTTTAATTTTTTCAGCTAGACTCTAAGTTTCCTAAGTGCAGAATCCATACTTTCCATGTGTTTCCGGCACCTAGAATAGGCATGGGCATACGGCAGGCAAGTAATACTACTTGTTAATTATCGAGTGAGTCACTGAATGATTGGTACACTGCATTCTCATGACCAGTGAAAACTACAAAATCCATGGTGGAGGGAGGGGTGTTGGGTAGGGGAGATTTCTGAATTTTACTTACCATGCAGCATTTCAATGAGAGAGAGGCCAAACGTCTGTTGAACCGTACTGAGCCTTAGTTTACCCTCACAGAGAAGCATGACTCTTTTTTCAACAACAGGAACTAAATTAGGTCTCTTCAACTAGAAAAATAAAAGTTGTTAAACTGATTGCAGAAGCCATGGAGTTATTTAAATAGAAAGTTTAAATAGTTTTGAAAAATCCTTATCTACTACCACCATCAACTAGACTTCAACTTTAAGTAAGGAGCTTTTAGCCGCATTATTTAACACAACCCCGAATGTGCTTTTCCAATGGCTCTGCTCCTTCCTGTGGCTATGTCCCATTATCTCCAGGAGCCGGGAGATGACAGCAGCCTGAGACACTCCACCTGATGCTGGCTGCGTTAGCTCTAACTAAGACACTTCACGCTTTCTTTTTTGGGGGGAAAAACGCCAAGAAAGACTACCCTAAGGTGCACAGTAGCAGAGGATTTGCATAAATAGAATAAATAAACTATAGTCAAAATTATTTAGTTTAGAAGAAGTACAAACGAAAATAAATGATTTTTAAATTTTAAAAAGTCAGATTAAAAACTGTCATCTTTTTAAACGGTTTCAAATATCCCCAGAGAAAGAAAATATAAAAATTAGACTTATAATTTAAGACATTAACAGCTCAAAGGTATAATCATAGAACAAAGAACAAAAATTATAACTTCTACTTATATATTTGAAACATATTTATATCTCCATACAAACATTTAAAGAACTATTTTATAATTTATGTGACTAACTTATTTTGCTAAAATTATCATTACTCTTTTTCTGATGGCTGAGAATCAATAAACTACATTCCATTTGTGGTGGAGGATGAACGACTCAAAGACTATGCCTCGTGATGAGATTTTCAATGAGGTCCCATTAATAAACTGCAAGAGACAAAGGCAACTCATCATTTATTTCAACTCTTATGAAATGTGGCTTCTGAAATTATAGGGAAACTGTTCCTTGCTTTTGATTATTTTGCTTTTATTTTTCTCAATACAAAACGGATATATGCTCAGTCTTAAAACAAACAAACAAATATAGAAATTTATAATGCAGAAAGTAAAGTCTCTGAAACTTCTAATCTCCAAAGGTAAAGATACTGATAACAGCTTGGTTGGATTACTTCATTAAAAACTGAGAAGCTGAAGAACTGAAAAGGCAAGAAAACACATATTTCTTTTAAATTTAGTTAATAAAATATAGAATTTCACATCTAGGAATGTTTAAAAAACAAAAAGATATATTATTGTTTAATACAATAATCTATTTAAAGAAAAATAAAATTAAACAAATATATTTTACCTTTTGAATTGACAAAGATTTTAGTAAAAAACATAGAAAAATATATGAAAGCATTTATACTTATCTGTATCTGTGGCTTTCTCTAAAGGTTGCATAATGGAAAATTTTAACTTTCAACAACATTTAATATTCCTGCATTAGTTAATTTTTTCTTCCATGAGCATATATTATTTTTGTAATTAGGGAAAAAAAGAAGACTATGCAGCTGTTAAGAAAAATGAAAAAGAACTCTGTTCTGATATAGAGAACTCTACACAATATATTATTAAATGGAAAAAGAAAAATGCAAAAACCTGTATATGGTATCCTACCTTTTGTGTAACAAAGGGAGAAATAAACAATAAGGCTTGCTAGTTTCTGCATAAATTAAAAAAAATGAAAATGGTTACTTATAGGAGGCAAGAGGGAACAGGCTGAATAGGAATGGGGAAGAATTAAGACTCTCAGTAGATACCTTTTTCCTAAAATACTATTTTGAATTTTGAGCCAAGTAAATTAATTACTTATTCAAAAAGAGAAATAAGAAGGGGGAAAAAAGGAAAAAAGTTTTGTTTCTTTTTTAAATCATGGAAGGAGGAAAAAAAACTAGATTTCATATTTATAAATAATACAATTTTTAAAAAAATCAAAAATCTGTTACTGAAAACATACAGAAAACTTCATGTAGTTAAATAAAACCATTTAAGTATCTGTTCTGGTTGATGACTAGCTGTCTCTAAAAACAATGGTGGCAAAAGGCCTCTCCAAAAATCCAGGACAGAAAAAAAAAAGAAATAAAAGAATAACAACAACAAGGAAAAATCTAGAACAGGGGTTCTTAATGTTTTTTGTTCCACAGACCCCTTTGCCAGTCAGGTGAAAACCACGGACCCCTTAGTAAGTCACACTATACTGTGTATTATTTAATAAATATATCACACCTGCACCAACACGTTCCCATAAGAATATTTTTTTGAAGTTTCAATTCAAGCTCACTGACCCCTTAAAATCTTTCCACAGACCCCTTGGGGGGGGGGGGGATGTCTGGGGACCCTTGGTTAAGAACCCCTGATCGAGGATAAAGATGTTAAATGTTTATAAATACTTGTTTCAATTAGCTTTGGGTAAATGATATAACTAAGATTTGTAATGTAGTTGTGAAATAAATTTGAAAGAAATTAGTTTTAAAAACCAGTGATTTAGGGAAGCGGCTGTGGCTCAGTCAGTAGGGCTCCCGTTTACCATGTGGGAGGCCCCGGGTTCGGTTCCCGGGGCCTCCTGGTGGGGGCGGGCCCGCCCGCACGGCGTGGTTGGCTGACCCAGCGGGCGCAAGCAGCAAGGGAGGGATGGATGAATGAATAAATAAAATCTTTAAAAAAAAAAAAACAAACAAAAAAAACACAGTGATTTAATATTTGGGTGGTAACATTTTGGGAATCAGGAGATATTAAGATAATATTAACTAATTATTGTTAGTATCGTTAGATGTGATAATGGTACTGAGGTCATTAAGGAAAATGTCCTTACATTTTAGAAAAGCATCCTGAAATATTTAGGGGTGAAATACCATGATGTCTCCAAGATATTTCAAAGAACAAAAAAATGAAGCAATTATGGCAAAATGGTAACAATGGTCAAATCCAGGTAATATATAGACTTTTACTCTATATTCTTACAATTTTTCATCATGAAAACATTGTATTATATGCTTTAAATTTTTCATCACAATTTTTTTTTTAATTCAGTGTTCTAAACTATTTTGGTTCTTCTAAAAACCCACATCCTTAAGTTGGTCAGGCGGTAGTTTTAAGAAAAAGCCACATAAAATACCTCTTCTGGACCATTATTTAAATAGTAATTTATATACTTATTTATCATTGATTTTAATACCTACTTTCTGCAAATATCTTTTAAAATGGACCTATCTCCCAGGTTCAGTCCCGATACTTCTTAAAAACAAACAAAACAACAAACAAATGAAAAAACCAACTCAGGGGAGCCAATGTGGCTCAGTAGCTGAGTGCCAGCTTCCCACATACAAAGTCCAGGGTTCAATCCCCAGCCCTGGTACCTCTAAAAAAAAAAAAAAAGGACCTATCTAAGGCCACTGGAATCACATCAGTGTGGTACTGGTAAAGTTCTAGAAAGACATCAGTGTCGCAGTAAGTACAGTATAGAGAATCCAGAATTAGATCCCAGTATAAACAAGTTTATATATAACAAAAGCAACATCAAATGTGGTGTGTTAAGGACGGATTGTGAATAATATTACTAGCACAACTGGCTACCTACCTTTAAGAAAACAGAATGGGACCATACACAAAAGCTTAATTAAATATTAAAAATCTGAATGTAAAAAATAAAATAATAAATATAATGCAAGAAATTCTAGACATTACATGTGTATTAATTTCTATAACATACCCCCAAACCCTTACAAACTGATAATCCTATGGGAAGAATGAGCAATATGCAATTCACATTCAAATGGTCCCCAAACACAAAAACATACTCAAATTCACTAACAGTAAAGGTAACACAAATTAATAAAAGTGAACCAATGTATTTCTTCCTAGAAATAAAAGAAATATTGTCTGGAGTTAAGGAAAAAAAAAAAAAAAAGTGGACCACCACTGCACACTCATCAGACCGGTGAGGAGGTGAGGCAAAGGACAGTCTCCCACGTCGCCAGTGGGCATGTGATGAAGTATTTTTCAGCAAAAACTCTTGGAAAGGCAATCTGGCAACTCTATTAAACATAGAGACATATATACTATTCACACTGGCACTTCCACTTCTGGGAACGACTCCAACAGAAATACAAGTGAATACAAAGGAAGGTATCACTGTGGCACTATGTGGAGTGGCCAAGAACCAAAAGCAAAGTGAATGTCTGCCAGCAAGGGGGCGGCGGAGTAAATAGCACACTCTCAGCAGGAAGGAGAGAGTGCATCATATGACCCCACTTTGGAAACAAAGATAACACCGCCCCCATATACATACACAAAGACCTGTGCAAGATTCTATGAATATAGAGGAAAATATGGACAGATCCACATTAAGCTGCTGGTTAAAGTGGTTTATGGAGAGGCAGGGCCTGACTATCTTTCAAGGGGAAAGAAAGTGCTCATGGTAAAAACAGGTATATGATCCCATTTAGGTATTATTACATGTTTATATGTACATGCATAAAGAGATGCATTAGAAATTTTTAAATGAACATAATCATTTTCCTAAATGGAAGAGTATCTGCATTGCCTTAAAACGGTTTCACATCAAAATAAAAGGATTATTAAAATATAATAGTGGGAAGCGGCTGTGGCTCAATCAGTAGGGCTCCCGTTTACCATATGGGAGGCCCCGGGTTCGGTTCCTGGGGCCTCCTGGTGAAGGCAAGCCCGCCCGCATGGCGTGCTTAGCTGACCCAGCGAGCACAAGCAGCAAGGGGGGGATAAATGAATAAATAAATAAAATCTTTAAAAAAAATAAAAATAAAAAAAAAAAATAAATAAAATATAATAGTTTTCTGGGAGTGAATGAGGCTTAAGCAGTTGAGCGCCCACCTCCCACATAGGAGGTCCCGGGTTTGGTTCCCTGTGCCTCATAAAGAAAACAAACAAAGAGCAGACAAGGAGCAAAAACAAAAAAAATAACAAACAAAAAATATAGGTTTCTAAATACAAAATGCCAGAGAGAACGCAATCATTCATCTCTTCATATCCTGCACAAGCTGAAATCATGGGCTATACAGGTATGTGTCCATCTGGCTGGCAAACTAACATCTAGCTGCAGAGGTTTAACAACTTGCCTCTAACTTAATATGCCCAATTCAGTGAAGTTCAATCAGAATACCATCTTCCTCATCAATAAACTTTTCTTGTAGAGCTCACTGGCTGCAGGAGCTTTTACGGACAATGGCAGCTCCTCAAAGGAGAAGTTACCTGGCAGGTGATGTGCACATAAGGGGGCTCCTGAGAGAGTGGGTACACTGGAAAGGGTGTCTTCCCCCGATGTAGGAAGACCTTGAGTTCAGAAAGACGTTGCTGCATTTCAACCAGGTTCCTAGATAAAGTTTTCAGTTCCTTAGACAGCTGATAAACTTCCTTTGCCTTCTGTAAATTCTTCCTTTGAGGTAAATTAGGAGGCTCCGGTGTGCCGCTGGGTCTGGGCAGTGGCTCTGACCAGTTTAAAGGCTCAGCGCCTGGGGTTTCTAGGGCTACGGAGCCATTGCAGCTACTGGATGGAGGGCTTCGGATTTCTTTGATAAGAGCTCGTCCAAGACTTCCACTTTGACTATTGGTCCCAGCTGTTAATAAGAGCCCTCTGTTTTGGTGACCAAAGTCTGGAGAAAGATTTGCAGTTAGCTTTCTTCTGTTTGCTTTATTTAACAGGGCACTGAATGTAGAGAGGCCACTGTGGCTTTCACTTGATGTCACTGAAGATTCTTCTTCCACCATTACTTCCCTAACAATCAAGCGGATGATATACCGGTCAGACTTTGAAGAAGGAAGAAAGGTCGAATCAGTGGATTTCTGTTTTCCTACCAAAACTAGTAATAGTCTATCTGTCAAGAAACATATGCCTTTTGGCCTTTCACTACTCTCTAACTGAATTTGCTGAATGTTCTGCATAGAGGATGGAATGACAGAATAGATCAAAATGATGTTGCAAGTATTGGAAGCCACGGCCACTACCTGTGCTTTCAGATTAAACGCCATGAGATCAGGAACCAGCAGGCCTGGAATGTCCACTCTGCTGGTCCTGGGAACCTCTCTCTCATAGGTCACAAGGACCAAATGTGAAGAGTCCTGGGCAGTTCCTGTCAAGAAGCCCTTCTGTCTTAGACAAATAGGAGAACCACCCTCAAATCTAGACTTACTGAAACGTAGATGAGTTAGATCCAGAGGATCTAAAGAGGAAGAAGACAAGGAAGGAGAAGCTGGTATTTCAGAAATTGTTTCAGAAGCAACCGGCCCCTTATCGAGAGAGGGCACATCACCAATAACTGGTAAAGCGTGCAGGCCAGTGTCTTCACCACTAGGCGCAACGTCAATAGTTTCAGATGCATTTAAGCCACAAATCCTATCGAGTGGCAGCTCGGTGGCTACAGCAACCTGGGAGTCCACAGTGGCTCTGATGGAGCGGATGTGGCTATCCACATGGAACACTGGGCAGAAGGAGCACCTCTGAAGAGTCTTCTGAGCACTGTCCCAAATATAAGAATGCAGGCCGCTGCCCACTGCCACCACCAGCCTCTGGCCATCCTGGGTCCAACATGCACAGTGAACGTGGCCCTGGGTGTCGATGTCCACTTTCACCCGGGAATTGTCACAGCGAACATTATGGAAAACGGAAACATCCTGTGCCGTCAACACAGTCAGGAAGGCACTTTCTGGGTGCCACACACAGCCTTGGGGAAGGACAGGGAGTGATTCTCTAATCTCACAGGTTGGAGTCATCAGCCACTGGCTGGACTCTGTAGGGCCGGGACACAGCTGCCACACGGTGACATATTTCTTGTGCTGGACAGCGAGCAGAGCGGGCAGGTCTGCGGTACTGGGTGGGGCCCAGGACAGTCCACAGACATGTTCAAATTGCCCCATGACCTTTGAGTCCCCAAACTTGGCCTCTCCACTGTGAAGCTGCAAATCAGTGAGGACGACCTGATCCCCGTCAGTCCAGGCCAGGCCATGAACTGGGTGTACTGCTTGATACAATGCATCCCGTCCAGTCCTGAGAAGGTGTCCTTTTCCCAGCTCCATTCTTTCCAGTAAAAATTACCTGAAATAGTTCAGAAGGTAAGTTACACCATGAGAAAATAATCAGACAAATCTAGAAGGTAAGACATTTTACAAAACAGCTGGCACGGCCCTTCTGCTGGTCAAATACTGTGGAGGAATAAAAGGACAGGAGACTGTTATCGACTACAAGAGACTACAAATAAGCTCTAACTGGATCTTGGAGTGGGGAAAGAACATATTCCACCAAAAAAAGAGACGTGTTTGGAATAACTGGGGAAATCTGGATATGGAATGGGTATTAGAAGATATGGTGGATGGGAAGCGGCTGTGGCTCAATCAGTAGGGCTCCCGTTTACCATATGGGAGGCGCCGGGTTCGGTTCCCGGGGCCTCCTGGTAAAGGCAAGCCCGCCCGCACGGCGTGGTTAGCTGACCCAGCAACCACAAGCAGCAAGGGGGGGATAAATGAATAAATAAATAAAATCTTAAAAAAAAAAAAAAAAGATATGATGGAGTTATTACTTTTCCTAACTGTGAACAATGTATCGTGGTTAGACATGAAAATGTACTAACAGTTAAAATATGCATGTTGAAGTATTTGGGGCAAAATGTGATCATGCCTACAACTTGCTTTCAAATGGTTTAACAAAAATGAAATTTTATACAGATAGGCAGAGAGATAAAACAAATATAGCAAAATATTAAATAATTGTTGAATCTAGATTAAGGCTATATAGGTATTCGTGGTACTTACAACTTTTTTTTTTTTTTTTAAAGATTTTATTTATTTATTCATTTATCCCCCCCTTGCTGCTTGTGCTCGCTGGGTCAGCTAACCATGCCGTGCGGGCGGGCTTGCCTTCACCAGGAGGCCCCGGGAACCAAACCCGGGGCCTCCCATATGGTAAACGGGAGCCCTACTGATTGAGCCACAGCCGCTTCCCCCTTTCAACTTTTAAGTTAGAAACTTTTCCAATTAAAAGGTTGAGAAGGAAAACATCTCCTCTGATATATAATTTCTGCTCTTCTTTTCACTGCCAAATCAATGAATAACCAATATTCACAGCCCTTATTTATTAGCACTTATTTCCTAAACTCCCTTAAAAATGTCTTCTACCTCTGCTGAAATGACACTCAAAAGTCAAGTACTGAGGAGTGGATGTAGCTCAAGTGGTTGAGGGCCTGCTTCCCATGTATGAGGTCCTGGGTTTGATCCCTAGTATCTCCCAAAAAAAAAGTCACTATTACTATTTCTACTTCTTCATATTCAAATAGCACTTAATAATTTTCAGAACGTTTACACAATTCCTTTTATGTTTGATCTTTCTAAAAATCCTTCACAATAATATAAAGTTGGTTAGGCGAATATTATCTTCAATTTTTTCATTCTTAATGTTTTTCTTTTCAGACTTTCTAAACACATACATACTTGCTGCAATGAAATTCCCAAACAAACCAGAAGTGTGGAAAGCAAAACTAACTGCTTCCTCCCAACCTGGGCCAGGCCCTCTTCTTCCCCCTCCCCCGACACCTCCCAAATTTCAAGTACTTGATAAAAGCTTGGTGTATAGCCTTTGATACTGTGGGAAAAAAAAAAAAAAAAACTACAAAAAGCCTATAGGATTTTGTATGTCTTTTTTTTCCTTTTAAACAAAAATGGGCTACAAGGCAGTTTGGGATACAAGCACTCTGACTAAACTTAAAAAAAAAAAAAGGCTCCAGAACCAGGCCCAGAAAAACAACAGGAATCAAGTGAGGCCAGGCAGAACTATCAGAGCTGGCCACCTCAGCTCCTGAGACTCTAACTGCACTGTCCCTTCCTGCGACCTCAACTGCTAAGACACAGGTATATCTGCTGGCTGAGCCGTGCTGCCGGGAGGAGGGAGGGAGATCCCCCCAAACTAGGAAGGGGTTTTCAAAAAATGGCAATTACCACAGGGATCATATGTTACAAATTATTCACTAATTAAAAAAATATATATGGACACCTTTCTAAGGCAGTAATATACAACTGCGTCAATCTTTTAAGTAGCCACATTAGCAGCAGCAAGGTATTCCATAGTATGTTATATACCATAATTTATTCAATGATTCCCCAATGGGTAGCTTGTTTCCAATTTTTATCTAGATGTGGATGGAGCCAAAATTTGGCCCTCAGTCCTCAGGGCTTTTGTCTCTAAGTGCTCCCCTCCAATGTCATAAATTCCCATGGTTTCAATTATTATCTCCTATGTACATTACTCTCAGATCTGCATCTGTTCTCCTGGTTTCTTTGCTGAGCTAAGATATTCAAATACATGTTGGGCTTAGCCACCATTATGGCTATATCAGCCCTGCTGATCATTCATATCAAACTGAACGTGTATAAAAGTAAAAAGTTTTGAGTACAATATAAACAAAGAAATAGGAAAGAATAATCCATCCAAAGGAAGAGGATAAAAATCCAGAAAACACCAACAAGGAAGACAAGAATGTGGACACATGAACAAAGACTTTAAAAAATGATCTTAGTAAAGTAGCCTTACTGGTATTCACTATAGACAATGTGATTCTAGCAATGGAAGAACTTATATCATTAAGGTGGAGCAGAGGCCACCGGAGGTTCTGAGGGCAGGGAAAGGGAAAAACAGGTGTAATATGGGAGCATTTTCAGGACTAGGGAATTGCCCTGAACGACATTGCAATGACAGATACAGGCCATTATATATCTTGCCATAACCTACAGAATTGGGTAGGAGAGGGGGGACGGATGTGGCTCAAATGGTTGGGCGTCCATCTCCCATATGGAGGGACCCGGGTTCAATCTCCGGTACCTCCCGGTAAAAAAAAAAAAAAAAAAGAATTGGGTAGGAGAGAGTGTAAATTACAATTGTAAACTTTAATCCACGATTAGTGGCAATGCTCCAAAATGTGTTCATCAATTGCAATGAAGGTACCTCAGTAATGAAGGATGTTGTTAATGTGGGAAAATGGGGGAGGGGGGGTTCATAAGGAGTGGGGCATATGGGAATCCCCTATATTTTTTATGTAACATTTATGTAATCTAAGTATCTTTAAAGAAATAAAAACTAAATAAAAAAGAAAAAGATCTTGGGGACCAGATGTAGCTCAGTAGTTGAGCACCTGTTTTTTACATATGAGGTCCCAGGTTCAATCCTTGGTATCTCCTTGTGGCAGTTTGAGATTATTTATGAATAATAAAGAGATTATGTTTGTAAACTGGTCTGTTCCTCTGGGTGTGATACCCGTTGATTGTATTAGATTCAGCTGAGATGCCTTTGATTAAATTATGTTAAGATTAGGGCTTTGATTCGACCATGTCAGTAGAGCAACTCAGTTTAAGTCCCTGCTCCCTTCATGGGCTATATAAACAGACTCAATCAAGGAGACACACAGAAGTAGATACAGGGAGAAGATACACAGAGGAAGAGGGGACAGCTCCATAGACATAGCAGAGGCCCTGGGAAGACAGAGGAACCATTTGCCTGATAGTTTACAGCTGACCTTTTGAAGACAACAGAGCAGCTGAGCCCAGAGAGAAATGAGCCCCGGGAAGAGAGATGAGCCTTATGCCAGCCTACAGCTGAGATTGGAAGAAGCTGGACCCTTGGAGCCTTAAGAGAGAAGGGGAAGGCTGAACTCTCACAGACGCTGCCCGCCATCTTG
The DNA here is from genome assembly GCA_026826555.1 of Tolypeutes matacus. Lineage (NCBI taxonomy): Eukaryota > Metazoa > Chordata > Mammalia > Cingulata > Chlamyphoridae > Tolypeutes > Tolypeutes matacus. The sequence goes on along the minus strand of JAKSZT010054568.1, from coordinate 2,072,701 downwards.
CTTCAACACATGGCAACAGAGTTTCGTAAGGAAGTAACCTTGAGTTGGACTCTTTAGGGCCTTATAACTGTAAGCTTTTACCCCAAATAAATACCCTTTATAAAAGCCAACATCAAGCAGTATTAAATATAAATAAATTCTACTACAGTATTAGGAAAAAAAAAAAAGCCAACAGATTTCTGGTACTTTGCATCAGCACCCCTTTGGCTGACTGATAAAGTCCTTAAAAAAAAAAAAAGAAAAAAAGATCAGGGAGATTGAAAACACAGAGAAAAAAGTAAAGGATATCAGGAAAACAATGAATGGGCAATATGAGAATCTTATTAAATAAACAGAAACTTTAAAAAGGAACCAAACAGAGTTGAAGACTCCACTGAATAATTGGGATGAAAAATTCCCAAAAGGGTTTCGACAACAGACTAGCGCTGGCAGAAGAATCAACGAAGTTGAAGACAAGACAATCAAAATAAGTCAGTCTGAGGAGCAGAAAGAAAAAAGAATTTAAAAAGTGAAAATAGGCTAAGACATCTCTGGGACACCGTCAACCATACCAAATACATGCATTATGCATGTCCCAGAAGGAGAAGAAAGAGAGAAAGGGGCAGAAGGAATATTCAAAGAATCAATGACAGAGAACTTCCAAACAGCAAGCGAATATGCAGTAAACAGTGCCTCAAGCAGCGCTGCCCCTTAGAGACATCTAAATACTATAGGCAGGGCAGAAGGGCAGACAATCCCAGGAAATCAGCATCCCATTGGTGGCCTTGCCTTGGTTTACATGATAACCTATCTCCCCAATGTATCAGAGTTAGACTCATTTATAATTTCCTTACACATGGTTCTGCCTCTTTTATTTGAACCTATACTTAGCACTATGCTTGTTAAATATATATATCAGAGACTTAAATCTTCCAGCTGTTCATATGCTGGTTGAGCCCTGAATCTCAGCAGAGTTGCAGCCAATATTACTCTCCAGTTCATCAGAATCACCCAGGATAACTGACAAAAGGATGATGATGGACAATGACCATCCCCCCAAAAAAAGAGAGTATCTACAACAGTAAGCAAAACAGTTCCATCCATCTGCCCCATGAAATCTAAGCCCCCTCTCAATCAGAAGCAGGGTAGGCATCACCATCCCCAAATCCTGAAGACGGAGGAATGAACAAACATAAGAAGGGAATGCAACTACGGACTAAAGTAGACATTATAACCGTAGTACTGGAAGAACTTATAACACTGATATTACAGCAGGCTAGTCTAGGGACTGAGAAGACGAATCTGGCACCTGGCAGAAAATGACGGCTGTGAAACACATGGTCATGGAATCCACCTGGAAACCCCCTGCCCAGGGAAAGACCCACCAAAAGGCTGCTGGAAGAACCTTGCAAGAATTCCCCATCTGGAACGAGATTTTCTCTGGGATAGAGGAAAAGCCCCAGACATTCTCAAGGGGCCTTGTCATTGCCCCTCCCCCCCCGGGGGGGATTAACGGGTGGGGTAACCAATCAAAACTGCAAATAGCTTGGACTCCTCCTCCAAACATTAACAAGGGGAGGAGTAATTAATGGTTTAAAAAGCAACCACATTGGGAAGCGGCTGTGGCTCAATCAGTAGGGCTCCCGTTTACCATATGGGAGGCCCCGGGTTCAGTTCCCGGGGCCTCCTGGTGAAGGCAAGCCTGCCTGCACGGCGTGGTTAGCTGACCCAGCGAGCACAAGCAGCAGGGGGGGGGATAAATGAATAAATAAATAAAATCTTTAAAAAAAATAAAAAATAAAAAGCAACCACATGAGCTCTCTCTCTGTTTTTCTGCCTGGACTAGCCCACAAGCACACCTGGGAAACCATAATCTGTTATTTTCTCCTCATCTCTCATTTCCTTAATAAACTACTGGCCTAACTAACCCAGCACATTCTTAAATTCTTTTATGTAACATAGTCAAGAACCTAGAGGAATCCGGTTACAATATAAAGACAGTGGCCACCAGAGGTTCTGAGGAGAGGGGGAGAGAAGAATTAGGTGTAACATGGGGCATTTTGGGGACATTGAAATTGTTCTGCATAATATTGCAATGATGGATACAGGCCATTATACATTTTGTCAAAACCTATAAAATTGTGCTGTGCAAAGTGCAAACCATAATGTAAACTATAGACCATGCTTAATAGCAATACTTCAATATTTGTTCATCAATTTTAACAAATGTACTACACAAATGAAAGATGTTGTTAATAGGGGGAAATGTGGGAGGGGGAGGGAGTGGGGTAAATGGAAACCCCTATATATATTTTTTTGAACCCTTATATTTTTTATGTAACATTTATGTAATCTAAAGCTTCTTTAAAAATAAAAAGATGTGAATATGTACATCCAAGAAGTCCAGAGAACACCAAACAGTATATACATGAAGAAATACACACCCTGTCATATACCGATCACACTATATATATTTCAAATAATGACAGGGAAGCGGATGTGGCTCAAGCAGTTGGGCACCTGCCTACCACATGAGAGGTCCCGGTTTTGGTTCCCGGTGCCTCCTAAAGAGGACGAGCTGACAAACAAGATTACGCAACAAGACAACACACTGAAGGAAATATTCTCGCTGACCTGATTTTGTAATAATCAGGGTAGGCTAAACATTCGCTATATTGGAAATCACGCGTGTGTCCCCAGACCTCGTTTTTCTCCCTAGATCTGGTTTTTAGAATGCTGGTGATAAACTAAGCCTGATTTATTACATGACCATCCTGTAAGGGAAAAGACTAACTTTGGGTATCTTTGGTCAACCTTGAGAGATACAGCAGGGCGACAGATGTGGCTCGGGTGGTTGGGCATACGTCTCCCACATGGAGGGACCTGGGTTAGAGCCCCAGGGCCTCCTGGTAAAAATTAAAAAAAGAAAAATATAGAAGGTGCGTGGGCCACCAGGTCCCGTGCGCGGGTGCGCCACCAGGTCCCACAAGCGGGTAAGCCACCAGGCCCCGTCCATGGGTGAGCCGCCAGGCTTTGTGCACGTGTGTGCCGCCAGGCCCCGCGAGCGGGTAAGCTACCAGGCCCTGTGCGTGGGTATGCCGCCAGGCCCCTTGCGCAGGTGCACTGTCAGGCCCCGCGAGCCATGCAGCAAGATGATAACGTAACAGGACAGTGACACATGGGAGAGCCAAGATGAGATGCACTGAAAAACCAGGAACTAAGGTGGCACAGGCAGTGGGATGCCTCTTTCCCACACTGGAGATTCTGAGGATCGAATCCCAGTGAAGACAGGAAGAGGATGAGAAGAGAGGGCAGGAAAAGGACACAGTTGCCCAATGAATGGACACAGAAACAGCAAAAACGGGGGGGTGGGGGTGGGGTAAAAATGGATAAAAGTAAATAAATAAATAAATCCTTAAAAACCTGTATAGGGGAAGAAGATACAGACTATAGTTAGTGGTAATACTTTGATGATGCTCTTTCATGCTTTGTTAACAAATGTTTCACAACAATGCAGGATGGTTGGGAAGGGGGGATGTGTGTGGGAGCCCTGTATGATGTATGCATGTTTGTTTTGTAAGATCACGATGTTTACTGAACACTTATAGTTTATGTATGTTCATGTATGAATGATATACTTCAATAAATTGCTTAAAAAAAAAAAAAAGATGACACACTGAGGAAATACAATGAAAGGCACAACAAGTGGGGAGCAGAGGTAGCTCAAGCAACTGGGTGCCTCCCTACCAATGTGGGAGATCCCAGGTTCAGTTCCTGGTGCCTCCTAAAAAGAAGATGAGTACACAATGAAGAGACACAGAGAGCAGAGAGCGAGTGCAAACAATGGAGGGGCGGGGGCGGGGCTGAAATAAATAAATAAATCTTAAAAAAAAAAAAAGAGAGAAAATGCCCCATACTTAGCAAAAGACGTGAATATGTGCAGAGATTAAGTGCAGACAATACCAAACAAGCTAAACTTGAAGAAAAATATGCCCTGTGGTATATTCATCAAACTGTTGGATGCAAAGGACAAGAAAGGCGTTCTCAAAGTTGCAAGAAAAAAGGAACATGTTATGTACAAGGGAGTCTCAATTAGACCGAGTACCAATTTCTCATCAGAAACCATGGAGGCAAGAAATCAGTGGGTTGAAATGCTTAAAGTGCTGAAGGAAAACAACGGCCAACCAAGAATTTCTTATCCAGCAAGACTTTCTTTAAAAAATGAGGGTGAGATTAAGACATTCCCAGATCAACAAACACTGAGGGAGTTCATTACCACTAGATCTGCCCTATAAGCAATGCTAGAGGGAGTGCTTCAGACTGAAAGGAAAGGACACTAGACAGTGGTTCCAAGTGGTATAAGGAAAAGAAGACCTCCAGTAAAGGTAAGCATTTGGGTAATTATAAATGCCACTAGTACTGTACTGTATTGCATGGTATGTAACTCCACTTCTTACTTCCTACAGGTGTTAAAATGCAAATGCATAAAAAGTAATGATAAATGCATGTTTTTGGAAAACAATGTACAAAGATATAAGTGGTAACAAGTACAAAAAAAGTGGGGGGGCAGAGGGGTATAGGAAAAGTATATGTGTATACTAATGAAGTCAAGTAAGAATCAAACCAAATATTATTGTTATATATTTAGGATGTTAAATTTTATCCCCATGGCAAACGCAAGAAAAATATATGAAAAACACAGAAAGAAATGAGAAGGCACTCAATATGGTACAAGGCAAGAAAGCAAATAAATATAACAGTAGGCTTTAAGGGAAGAATTGAGAAACATAAAAAGTATAAAGCTTACAAAGGCTAAATAACAAAATGACAGAAGAAAGTCCTGCACTATCAGTAGTGACTTTAAATATACATAGATTAAACTCTCCAGTCAAAAGGCAAAGATTGGCAGAATGGATAAAAAAGCATGACCTGACTAAATGCTGTCTGCAAGAGACTCAACTTATATTCAAAGCCATAAGTAGGTTGAAAGTAAAAGGGTGGGAAAAAATATATACCACACAAGTAATAACGAAGAGAGCTGGGTTAGCTATACTAATAGATTTTAAGTAAAGAACAGTTACGAGTCGGGAAACGGATGTGGCTCAAGAGGTTCGGCGTCCGTCTACCATATGGAGAGACCGGGGTTCGATCCCCGGTACCTCCCGGTAAAAAAAAAAAAAAAAAAAGAACAGTTACGAGGGGCAAAGACAGTCACTATATACTGAAAAAGGGATCAATTCAACAAGAAGATTAACAATGATAAATATGTATGTATCCAACAGCAGAGCCCCAAAATATATGAAGCAAATACTGAAAGATTTTAAGGGAGAAATTGACAGTTCTACACTAATAGTAGGAGACTTTTTTTTTTTTTTAAGAATTATTTTATTTATTTATTCCCACCACCCTTGTTGTGGTCACTGTCTACACTCTGTGTTCATTCATTTGCTGTGTGACCTCTGTGTCTGCTCTTCTTCTCTTTAGGAGGCACTGAGACTTGAACCTGGGAACTTCCATGTGGGAAAGAGGTGCTCAATCATTTGAGCCACCTCAGCTCCCTAGTTCGTTGTGTCTCTCATTGCCTTTCCTCTCTTTGTTGCATTATCTTCCTGCGCCAGCTCGCCATGCTTGCCGGTCGTGCCACCTTGTCTTCTCCAGGAAGCACCAGGAACCGAACCTGGGACCTCCTGTGTGGTATGCGAGAACCCAATCGCTTGAGCCACATTCGCTTCCCAGTAAGAGACTTTAATATACCACTTTCAATAATGGATAGTATCTAGTCAGATCAATAGGAAAATACAAGCTTTGTACGATACTCTAAACCACCTAGACTTAACAGACATATATTGAACATTTTACCCAACAACAACAGAATACATATTCTTCTTGAGTGCACACGGATCATTCAACAGGATAGAACATAGCTTAGATCATAAAACAAGTCTCAAAAATTTTAAAAATATTGAAATCATACAATGTATCTTCTTGAACCACAATGGTATGAAGCTAGAAACCAGTAACAGAGGGAGAAATGGAAAATTCAAAAATAGGTGGAGGGAAACGGATGTGGCTCAAGAGGTTCGGCGTCCGTCTACCATATGGAGAGACCGGGGTTCGATCCCCGGTACCTCCTGGTAAAAAAAAAAAAAAAAAAGGTGGAAATTAAACCATATACCTTTAAATAGCCAATGGTTAAAGAGGAAATCAAAACAGAAACCAGTAAATACCCTGAGATGAAGGAAAATGAGAATACAACCTATCAAGACTTATGAGATGCCATGCAGGCAAAGTTGGGAAGGAAATTTATAGCCCTAAATGCTTACATTAAAAAAGAAGAAAGAGTTAAAGTCATAGACCTACCTGCACACCTAGAGGAACTAGTAAAAGAAGAGCAATCTAGACCCAAAGCAAGCAGAAGGAAACAAACAAACAGAAGGAAAGATTAGAGAATAAATAAATAAAAGAGAATTTTTAAAAAGCAATAGAGCATTAACAAAACCAATAATTGGTTCTTTGAAAAGATCAATAAGATTGACAAACCTGTAGCTAGATGGACCAAAAAACAGAGAGGATAAAAATAATGAAACTCAGAAATGAAAAGAGACATATTAATACTGACATCACTGGAATAAAAAGGACTAAAAGGGGAATGGGGAGTTAATGGTTGAGTTGTACAAAGTATCTATTTGGGTTGATGGTAAAGTTTTGGAAATGAATCATGGTAATGGTAGCATAACATTGTGAATCTAATTAACAGCAACGTATTATATATGTGAATGTGGTTAAAAGGGGAAATTTTAAGTTGTATATATGTGACTAGAATAAAATTTTTTTAAAAAAGGTTGTATGACACAGCAAATCTTATTGTAAACAATGGACTACAATTAGTAGTACAATTATAAAAATGTTCTTCCACGAATTGTAACAAATATACCACACTAATACAAGGTCTTAATAATAGGGTGTTGTATGGGAACTCTGTATTTTACGCATGACTTTTCTGTAAACCTACAACTTATCCAAAAAAAAAAAAAGAACTTGGGAAGAAATCTTAATACTTTAAATCCAAAGAAATGTTATTTACAACACTGCCTGGTGATCTGCTTTAACTTATCTGTAAATTATTTCTCATATGTCCTTGCTAGCTTCACCCTTACTCTTAGACTCTTACTAAAAAGGAAAGGTGTGTTACACTTCTATATGTGATATCAGATTAAGTAGTTTCTGCAGTGGCTTGCTAAATGGAAAAATAAGTCTCCTGTCATTACCAACTAATGAAGAAAACTAATCTCTATCCTACTGGTCCACATTATCTACTTATGAATTTTTTTTTTTTTTTTTTTTTTTTGAGGTGCCTGGGGCCAGGGATTGAACCTGTGACCTTGTATGTGGAAAGCCAGCACTCAACCACTGAGCCACATTGGCTTCCCTGAGTTGGTTTTGTTTTCATTTGTTTTGCTTGTTGTTCGTTTTTGTTTTTTTCAGGAGGCACAGGGAACCAAACCCAGGACCACCCATGTGGGAGGTGAGAGCTCAACTGCTTGAGCCACATCCACTTTCTTGAAAAGCTTTTATTGATAATTAATGCATAATACATTTTCCTGGGCAGAGAAAATTCCTAATGGGACAATTATATTTAAGGTAATTTATATGACATGTTTTAAGCCACCCAATTCAGTCTAATGTCATTGAAAGGCTGTGTGGGTAGCATTTAAGAATTTGCAAATAAAAGAAAAACAAACATGATAATAAGGAACTTCCAGGAAGATGGCAGACTAGAAAGGCATGGGACTCTCTTCTCCTCCAGAAAAATAGCTAGAGGACAGGCTGAAACAGCCTAGAAAAAGATCTTCTAGGGTTTAGGGCACCAGGTGAAGCCTGAACCACACCCAGAGGAGAGAAGGACAAAGGAGGGAAATCGGTGACAACAGAACTGAGTTGAAACCAGCGGCTGCATGCTGCTGCTGGCACCATCCCCCCCACTAAAGGCATTTCAGAATTCTCAGGCCTCTGGGCCTGTCGCTACAGACAAAGGGGGCTCCAGGGATCTACCAACCCAGGAAAGGGGAGAGATAGGGACACAGCCTAAGGCTGACTCAGCTTCTGACCCACAAATTTGGTCGGCTGTGTCCCACCAGACCTTCCAGGCCAGATGGGACCACACCTTGGTTTGCCCTGGGACCCAGCGAAGGACTAAAGAAATCCAACCCTCACAATCTCCCACTCTTCTAGCTGGGACTGCTTATTGAGGATGCCCCAGGAAAGGGGACAAAGGGACACATCCTAAGGCTGACTCAGTTTTTGACTCACAATTTGGCCTGCTGTGTCTCAGGAACCCTTCCAGGCTGGGTAGGGCCGCACCATTGTTTGCCTTGGGAGCCAGCAAGGGGCTAAAGATATACAACCCTCCAAATGTCCTTCTCTACTAATTGGCACTGATTGTTGAGGACTCAGAGGGGAATGGAAAAATGTCCAGGCCAGGAAAAGGGAGGGAGCTCCAGGAGAAGGCTGGAAAACTGTCTCAGGGAAAGTTTGAATTACAAGGCTCCTAGCCTCCAGACAGGAAGCTCTATCACATTGATCCTGTCTATGTTGCAACAAATACACTCTGATCAGACATTGAACTGAGAGCTGTGAAAGAGTGCCATTTGTTGGCAGGCCAAGGAAGTGCATGCAATAAAATTAAAAGTAAGTAGGAGAGGCTTTTCCAATCTCTATACGTCCCTCCCCAAGGCCCTAGGAAGCGAATCTACAACCAATTACTGGGTCCAGTGCACAGTTTTGAGCAATGTGGAGGACAACTGTAACAATCCAGGTCGAGCCAAGCATCAAAGAGTAGTGGCAACACACGGCCTCCTTCCACTAAATCCCTACAAAAGAGAAAGAAATAGAGATCTAAGTAAACTACATTGTAATCAGATGTCTAGATATCAGCAAAAAATTACGACCCATACTAAGAAAATAGAAGACATGGCCCAAGAAAAGGAACATCAAAGAGAAGAGATGCAGAGAACTAATCAGCAAGATGCGCATAAATTTCCAAAATCAAATTAATGAGTTGAAAGACAATATGGTTAAAGAGATAAATGACATCAATAAGACATTGAGCGAATGCAAAGAAGAATCTGAAATCCTGGACAGAAAATAACAGAGCTCATGGGAATGAAAGACACAATAGGTGAGATCAAAAACACATTTGCAGGTGGCAGATGTGGCTCAAATGGTTGGGCGTCCATTTCCCATATGGAGGGACCTGGCTTCCATCCCTGGGACCTCCTGGTAAAATAAAAAAACAAAACAAAACAAAAAACATATTTGCAGCATACAATAGCAGATTTCGAAATGATAGAAGAAAGAATAAGTGATACGGAAGACAGAACATCTAAAATTGGAGAGATCCTCGTTAGTATAGTGGTGAGTATCCCGGCCTGTCACGTGGGAAATAAAAAAAAAAAAAAGAAAAAGAAAAAAATAAAATAAAATAAAATTGGAGAGAGAAAAGAATAGGAAAATTGAGCAGGGGCTCAGAGTTGAATGACAACAGAAAATACAACAACATACATGTCATGGAGGTTCCAGAAGGAGAAGAGAAGGGAATAGGGGCAGAAAGAGTATTTGAGGAAATAATAGCTTAAAATTTCCTAACTCTCACGAAAGAAATGAACTTTCATGTCCAAGAAGCACACTGTACCCAAATCAGAATAAATCCAAGTAGATCTACTCCAAGACACATACTACTCAGAATGTCAAATGTCAAAGATAAAGAGAAAATTCTCAGAGCAGCAAGGGAGAAGCAAACCATCATGTACAAGGGACATCCAGCAAGACTTAGTGCAGATTTCTCTTCAGAAACCATGAAGGCAAGAAGACAGTGGTATGATACAACTCGGATACTGTATTAGTTAGCCAAAGGGGTGCTAATGTAAAATACCAAAAATGGGTTGGTTTTTATAAAGGGTATTTATTTGGGGCAGAAGTCCACAGATACTAGGCCATAAAGCGTTAAGTTTCTTCTCTCACCACAGTTCATTGTCACGTGTTAGAGCAAGACAGCTGCCGGCGTTTGCCAGGGTTCAGACTTCTGGGGTTCCTCTCTTCCCGGGGCTGCGTTTCTCTCTGGGCTTAGCTCCTGTTTCCTCCACAAGGTCAGCTCTAGACGATCAGGTGACCAGCTTGCTTCTCTTCTCCTGGGGCCTTCTTTCCAACATCAAAACTGCTTCTCAAAAGACTGCTTCAACTGTCCTTTGCCTTGCCTTTTATATTCGATTCCCCACCCACCAAGGGGTGGGGCTCAACACCCTAATCCTAACCTAATCATTCCCAGATTAACAGATCAGTTTACAAGCATGATTCAATTATATTTTTGGAATTCATAATTACATCAAACTGGCACAGATACTGAAAGAGAAAAACTGGGAAGCGGCTGTGGCTCAATCAGTGGGGCTCCCGTTTGCCATATGGGAGGCCCCGGGTTCGGTTCCTGACCTGTGGTTGGCTGACCCGGCGAGCACAAGCAGCAAGGGGGGGGATAAATGAATAAATAAATAAAATCTTTAAAAAAAAAAAAAAAAAGAAAGAAAGAGAAAAACTGTCAGCCAAGAATTCTTTATCTAGGAAAACTGTCCTTCAAATATGAAGATGAATCTAAAATTTTCACAAATAGAAACTAAGAGAGTTTGCAAAAAAGAATCCACCTCTGTAGGAAATATTAAAGGAAGCCTTAGAACCTGAAAGAAAAAGACAGGAGAAACAGTCTTGGAGGAAAGTATAGAAGAAAGAATAGCAGAAGGATAACCAAAAGAGTAAAAATATGGACAAAAATGAGATATGACATATGAAAACCAAAGAATAAAATGGAAGAAGTAAATAGTGCATTTACAGTAAGACCATTGAGTGTGAATGGATTAAACTCCCCAATCTAAGATACAGGCTGACAGAATGGATAAAAAAAAAACAGGAGCCATCCATATGCTGCTTACAAGAAACTCACCTTAGTCCCAGGGATACAAACCAGCTGAAAGTGAAAGGTTGGAAAAAGATACTCCACGCTAATAGTAACCAGAAAAGAGCAGGGGTAGCTATACTAATATGAGACAAAACAGATTTTAAGTGCAAAAATGTTATAAGAGATACAGAAGCCTATTGTATATTAATAAATCCACCAGGACGATATAACTGTCATAAATATCTATGCATCTAACCAAGGTACCACAAAATTCATGAGACAAACTCTGGGAAAACTTAAGGGAGAAATAGACATCTCTACAATAATATTTGGAGACTTCAACACCCCACTCACATCATTAGATAGAAGAACTAGATAGAAGATCAACAAGGAAACAGAGTACTTAAACAATATGATAAACAAGTTAGACCTAACACATATATACAGAACGCTGTATCCAATTTCAGCGGGTTATATATTCTTCTCAAGTGCCCATGGATCTTTCTCCAGGATAGACCACATGTTAGGGCACAATGCAGCTCTTAATAAATATAAAAAGATTGAAATTATACAAAGCACCATCTCAGAGCATAATGGAATGAAACTGGAAATCAATAATGGACAGGAAAAAGTAAATTTGCAAATGTGTGGAGGCTGAACAATACACTCCTAAATAATCAGTGGGTCAAGGAGGAAATTTCAAGTGAAATCAATAAATATACTAGGACAAATGAAAACGAGAACACAACTTATCAAAACTTATGGGATACAGTGAAGGCAGTCTTGAGAGGGAAATTTATAGCCCTAAATGCCTATATTAAAAAAGAAGAAACATCTAAAATCAAAGATTTAATTGAATAACTAGAGAAACTATAAAAAGATCAGTAAACCAATCCCAAAGCAAGCAGAAGGAAAGAAATAATAAAGATTAGAGCAGAAATAAATGAAATTGAGAACAAAAAAACAATAGGGGAAATCAACAAAACCAAAAGCTGGTTCTTTGAAAAGATCAATAAAAGTGACAACCCCTAGCAAGACTAACAAAGAAAAAGAGAGAAGACGCAAATGAATACAACCAGAAATGAAAGGGGGAAGTTACAAATGACCCCACAGAAATAAAAAGAATCATAAGAGGGTATTATGAGAAACTCTATGCCAACAAACGAGAAAACCTAGATGAAATGGACAAATTCCTAGAAATGCACAAACAACCTACACTGATGCTACAAGAAATACAAAAACTTAACAAACCAATCAAATTTAAGGAGATTGAGTCCGTTGTCAAAAATCTCCCAGCGGGAAGCGGCTGTGGCTCTATCAGTAGGGCTCCCGTTTACCATATGGGAGGCCCTAGGTTCGGTTCCCGGGGCCTCCTGGTGAAGGCAAGCCCGCCTGCACGGCGTGGTTAGCTGACCCAGCGAGCACAAGCAGCAAGGGGGGGATAAATGAATAAATAAATAAAAATATTAAAAAAAAAAAAAAAAATCTCCCAGCAAAGGAAAGTCCAGGACCAGATGGCTTCACAGGTGAATTCTACCAAGCATTTTGAAAAGAATGAACACCAATCCTGTTTAAACTTTTCCAAAAAACTGAAGAGGAGGGGAAATTACCCAACACATTTTATGAAACCAACACCACCCTAATACCAAAGATACTACAAGAAGAGAAAATTACAGACCAATCTGTCTAATGAACATTAGATGCAAAAATTCTCAACAAAATACTAGCAAATCGAATCCATCAGCATATTAAAAGACTTACACATCACGACCAAGTGGGATTTATTCCTACTATGCAAGGCTGGTTCAACATAAGAAAATCAATCAATGTAATACATCACATTAACAAATTGAAGGGAAAAAAACCACACGATTATATCAATCGATGCAGAAAAGGCATTCAACAAAATCCAGCATCCTTTTTTGATAAAAACACTTCAAAAAATAGAAATAGAAGGAAAATTCCTCAACATGATAGAAGGCATACATGAAAAACCCACCGTCAACATCATACTCAATGGGGAAAGGTTAAAATCTTTCCCTCTAAGATCTGGAACAACACAAGGACGCCCACTGTCACTACTGTTATTCTTTTTTTTTTTTTTTTTTTTTTTTTTTAAAGATTTTATTTATTTATTCATCCATCCCCCCTCTGCTGCTTGTGCTCGCTGGGTCAGCCAACCATGCCGCGTGGGCGGGCCCGCCCCCACCAGGAGGCCCCGGGAACCAAACCCGGGGCCCCCCACATGGCAAACGGGAGCCCCACTGATTGAGCCACAGCCGCTTCCCACTGTTATTCAATATTGTACTAAAAGTTCTAGCTAAGGCAATTAGACAAGAAGAAAAAAAAAAAAATTAATAGGAAAAGAGGAAGTAAAACTCTGTAGATGACATGATCCTGTACTTAGAAAATTCTGAAGTATCCACGACAAAGTTACTTGAGCTAATAAATGAGTTCAGCAAAGTGGCAGGATACATCAACATGCAAAAATCAGTAATGTTTTTATACACTAGTACTGAACAATCTGAGGAGGAAATTAGGGGAAAAATTGCATTTTCAATAGGAACAAAAAGACTCAAATACCTAGGAATTAATTTAACCAAAGAAGTACAGGACTTATATGCAGAAAACTACAAAACAATGCTAAAAGAAATTTTAAAAGACCTAAACAAATGGAAAGACATTCCATGTTCATGGATTGGAAGAATAAATATCGTGAAGATGTCAATCTTATCCAATCCAAACAGCTTACTTTACAGAATTAGAAAAGACAATTAATAAATTCATTTGGAAGGGAAAGTACACCAGAACATCAAAAGCATTTTACAAAAGAAGAGCGACATGGGAGGACTTTCACTGCCTGACCTTGAAACATATTACAAAGCTACAGTGGTCAAAGCAGCATGGTACTGGCATAAAGAGAGACACATCAATCAGTGGAATAGAATTGAGAACCCAAAATAAACTCTCACCTATTCAGTCAACTGGTTTTTGACTAATCTATCAAGTTAATGTTAATGGGACAAAACAGTCTTTTCAACAAATGGTGCTGGGAGAAGTGGATATCTATATCCAAAAGAATGAAAGAGGACCCCTACTTCACTCCCTATATAAGAATCAACTCGAAGACACAGGAATCTCTTCTCCAGAAAAATAGCTAGAGGACAGGCTGAAACAGCCCCGAAAAAGATCTTCTAGGGTTTAGGAGAGCAGGTGAAGACCACCCAGAGGAGAGAGGGACAAAAGAGGGAAATCGCGATGACAGAACTGTGAGTTGGAAGTAGGAGCTTCTGCTGCTGCTGCCGGCACCCTCCCCCACACTCTTTAGAATTCTTGGGCCTCTGGGCCTGCGACACCAGACAAAGGGGACTCCAGGGATCTACCACCCCCGAATAGGGGAGAGAGAGGGCCACAGCCTTAGGCTGACTCAGGTTCTGACCTGTAAATCTGGGCTGTGGAGCCTCACGGACCCTTCCACACGGCGGTTTGCTCTGGGAGCCTAGGAAGAACTGGAGAAATCCGACCCTCACAACCACCCTCTCTTCTAGCCTGGAGTAATTGTTGAGGACTCCACAGGAGAGGGGAGAGAGAGCCTGGGGCTGAACCTGCTTTTGACTCCCAGGTTTGGTCTGCCCTGTCCTGAGAGCCCTTCCAGGCCGCCATTGTTTGCCTTGGAGCCTGCAAGGGGCTAAAGATACACAAACCTCCCAATCTCCTCCTCTACTAACAGGGACTGATTGTTGAGGATTCAGAAGGGAGTGGAAATATTTCCTAGCTGGGAAAAGGGGGGCGCTACGAGAGAAGTCTGGAGACTGTCTCAGAAAGTTTGAATTACAAGGCTCTTAGCCCCCAGACAGGAAGCTCTATCACATTGATCTGGTCTGTGTCACAACAAATACACTCTGACCAGGCATTGAATTGAGAGCTGCCAACAAGCGCCATCTCCTGGCAGACCAAGGAAGTGCACATAAGAAAATTAATAAGTAAGAGGCTTTTCCTGGCCTCTATAGCCTCCCTGCCCAAGGTCCTAGGAAACAACTCTACAACCAATTACTGGGTCCAGTGCCCAGTTTTGAGCAACCAGCAGGACAATCCTAATAATCAAGGTTGAGCCAAAAATCAAAGAGCTGTGGTAACTCACAGCCTCCTGCCACTAAAACCCCATAAAAGAGAAAGAGATAGAGCATCTAAGTAAAATACAACCTAACCAGATGCCTAAGCACCAGCAAAAAATTACGAGCCATACTAACAAAATAGAAGACATGGTCCAAGAAAAGGAATACAGCAAAGTCCCAGAAGAGATGCAGAACCTGAGAGAACTAATCAGTGAGATGAGCACAAATTTCCAAAATCAAATTAATGAAATGAAAGAGAATATAGTTAAAGAGATAAATGACGGGAAGCGGCTGTGGCTCAATCAGTAGGGCTCCCGTTTACCATATGGGAGGCCCTGGGTTCGGTTCCCGGGGCCTCCTGGTGAAGGCAAGCCCGCCCACACGGCGTGGTTAGCTGACCCAGCGAGCACAAGCAGCAAGGAGGGGATAAATGAATAAATAAATAAAATCTTTAAAAAAAAAAAAAAAAAAGAGATAAATGACATCAAGAAGACATTGAGCGAACTCAAAGAAGAATTTGAAATCCTGAACAGAAAAGTAACGGAGTTCATGGGAATGAAAGACACAATAGGTGAACTCAAAATACATTTGAGGCATACAACAGCAGACTCGAAATGAAAGAAGAAAGAATAAATGATACCGAAGACAGAGCACCTAAAATTGAAGAGAGAAAAGAACAGAGAGAGAAAAGAATGGAAAAAATTGAGCAGGGGCTCAGAGAGTTGAATGACTACACAAAACACAACAACATATGTGTCATGAGAGTTCTAGAAGGGGAAGAGAAAGGAAAAGGGGCAGAAAGAGTATCTGAGGAAATAAAAGCTGAAAATTTCCCAACTCTCATGAAAGAAATAAACTTACATGTCAAAGAAGCACACCGTACCCCAATGAGAATAAATCCAAATAGACCTACGCCAAGACACATATTATTCAGAATGTCAAATGTAAAAGATAAAGAGAAAATTCTCAGAGCAGCAAGAGAGAAGCAAACGATCACGTACAAAGGACGTCTAGTAAGACTTAGTGCAGATTTCTCTTCAGAAACCATGGAGGCGAGAAGACAGTGGTATGATACAATTAGGAAAGTGAAAGAGAAAAACTGCCAGCTGAGAATTCTTTATCCAGCAAAACTGTCTTTCAAATATGAAGGTGAATATAAAGTATTCACAAACAAACAGAAACTAAGAGAGTTTGCAAAAAAGAATCCACCTTTGCAGGAAATATTAAAGGAAGCCTTAGAACCTGAAAGAAAAAGACAGGAGAGAGAGGCTTGGAGGAGAGTATAGAAGAAAGAAAAGCAGAAAGGATAACCAAAAGAGTAAAAAGAGAGACAAAAACAAGATGACATATGAAAACCAAAGAATAAAATGGAGGAAATAAATAGTGCATTTTCAGTAATATCATTGAATGTGAATGGATTAAATTCCCCAATCAAAAGATACAGGCTGACAGAATGGATAAAAAAACATGAGCCATCCATATGCAGCTTACAAGAAACTCACCTCAGACCCAGGGATAAAAACCAGCTGAAAGTAAAAGGTTGGAAAAAGATACTCCACGTGAATAGTAACCAGAAAAGAACAGGGGTAGCTATACTAATATCAGACAAAACAGACTTCAAATGCAAAAAAAGTGATAAGGGATGCGGAAGGCCATTATATATTAATAAAAGGGACGATCCTCTAGGAAGATATAATAGTCATAAATATCTACGCACCTAACCAGGGTGCCCCAAAATATATGAGACAAACTCTGGCAAAACTGAAGGGAGAAATAGACATTTCTACAATAATCGTTGGAGACTTCAACACCCCACTTACATCATTAGATAGAACAACTAGACAGAAGATCAACAAGGAAACAGAGAACTTGAACAATATGATAAACAAGTTAGACCTAACAGACATATACAGAACACTGCATCCAAACTCAGCAGGTTATACATTCTTCTCAAGTGCCCATGGATCTTTCTCCAGGATAGACCACATGTTAGGTCACAATACACCTCTCAATAACTATAAAAAGATTGAAATTATACAAAGCACCTTCTCAGATCATAATGGAATGAAACTAGAAATCAATAACAGACAGGAAAAAAGTAAATTTGCAAATGTGTGGAGACTGAACAACACACTTCTAAATATTCAGTGGGTCAAAGAAGAAATTGCAAGTGAAATCAGTAAATATATTGAGACAAATGAAAATGAGAACACAACGTGTCAAAACTTATGGGATACAGTGAAGGCAGTCTTGAGAGGGAAATTTATAGCCCTAACTGCCTATATTAAAAAAACAAGAAAGAGCTAAACTCAAAGATTTAACTGAACAACTTGAGAAACTAGAAAAAGAACAGCAAACCAATCCCAAAACAAAAAGAAGGAGAGAAATAATAAAGATTAGAGCAGAAATAAATGAAAATGAGAACAGAAAAACAATAGAGAAAATCAACAAAACCAAAAGCTGGTTCTTTGAGAAGATCAATAAAATTGACAAACCCCTTGCTAGACTAACAAAGAAAAAAAAGAGAGAAGATGCAAATAAATACAATCAGAAATGAAAGGGGGGAAATTACAAATGACCTGACAGAAATAAAAAGAATCATAAGAGGATATTATGAGACAGAAATAAAAAGAATCATAAGAGGATATTTGTTGTCTATGCCAACAAACTAGACAACCTAGATGAAATGGACAAATTTCTAGAAACACATAACCAACCTACACTGCCACAACAAGAAATATAAGAACTTAACAAATCAATCACAATTAAGGAGATTGAATCCATCATCAAAAATCTCCCAGCAAAGAAAAGTCCAGGACCAGATGGCTTCACAGGTGAATTCTACCAAACATTTCTAAAAGAATTAATTTAACACCAATCCTGTTTAAACTCTTCCAAAAAATAGAAGAGGAGGGACAATTACCCAACACATTTTATGAAGCCAACATCACCCTAATACCAAAGCCAGATAAAGATTCCACAAGAAAAGAAAATTACAGACCAATCTCTCTCATGAACATAGATGCAAAAATTCTCAACAAAATACTTGCAAATCGAATCCAACAGCATATCAAAAGACTTATACTTCACGACCAAGTGGGATTTATTCCTGGTATGCAAGGCTGGTTCAACATAAGAAAATCAATCAATGTAATACACCACATTAACAAATTGAAGGAAAAAAACCACATGATCATCTCAATAGATGCAGAAAAGGCATTCGACAAAATCCAACATCCTTTTTTTTTTTTTTTTTTACCGGGAGGTTCCGGGGATTGAATCCCGGTCTCTCCATATGGTAGACGGACGCTGAACTTCTTGAGCCACATCCGTTTCCTTTTTTTTTTTTTCTTTTTTTTTCCTTTTTTCTTTTTATTTATTTATTTTTTTCCCCAACATCCTTTTTTGATAAAAATACTTCAAAAGATAGGAATAAAAGGAAAATTCCTCAATATGATAAAAGGCATATATGAAAACCCCACAGCCAACATCGTACTCAATGGGGAAGGGTTGAAAGCTTTCCCCCTAAGATCAGGAACAAGACAAGGATGCCCACTGTTACCATTGTTATTCAACATTGTACTAGAAGTTCTAGCTAGGGCAATTAGACAAGACAAAAAAATTAAAGGCCTCCAAATAGGAAAAGAGGAAGTAAAACTCTCACTGTTTGCGGATGACATGATCCTGTACTTAGAAAATCCTGAAGTATCCACGACAAAGCTACTTGAACTGATAAATGAGTTCAGGAAGGTGGCAGGATACAAGATCAACACGCAAAAATCAGTAATGTTTTTGTGCACTAGTACTGAACAACCTGAGATGGAAATCAGGGGGGAAATTCCATTTTCAATAGCAACAAAAAGACTCAAATACCTAGGAGTTAATTTAACCAAAGAAGTACAGGACCTATATGCAGAAAACTACAAAATAATGCTAAATTTAAAAAGACCTAAACAAATGGAAAGACATTCCGTGTTCATGGATTGGAAGAATAAATATCGTGAAGATGTCAATCTTGCCCAAACTGATTTATAGATTCAATGCAATACCAATCAAAATCCCAACAGCTTACTTTACAGAATTAGAGAAGGCAATTGCCAAATTCATCTGGAAGGGTAAGTGCACCCGAATAGCCAAAAGCATTCTAAAAAAGAAGAGCAATGTGGGAGGAATTTCACTGCCTGACCTTGAAACATATTACAAAGCTACAGTGGTCAAAACAGCATGGTACTGGCATAAAGAGAGACACATCAATCAGTGGAATAGAATTGAGAATCCAGAAATATACCCTCACCTATACCGTCAACTGGTTTTTGACAAACCTACCAAGCCCATGCTGATGGGAAAAAACAGTCTCTTCAACAAATGGTGCTGGGAGAACTGGATATCTATAACCAAAAGAATGAAAGAGGACCCCTATCTCACCCCCTATACAAGAATCAACTCAAAATGGATCAAAGATCTAAATATAAAAGCCAGGACCACAAAACTACTAGAAGAAAATGTAGGGAAACATCTTCAAGATCTTGTAGTAGGTGGTAGTTTATTGGACCTTACACCCAAAGCATGTGCAACAAAAGAAAAAGTAGATAAATGGGACCTCCTCAAAATTAAACACTTTTGCACCTCACTGGACTTTGTCAGAAGGGTGAAAAGGCAGCCAATGGGAAAAAATATTTGGAAATCACATATCTGATAAGGGTTTAATATCCAGGATATATAAAGAGATGTTACAACTCAACAATAAAAAGAGAAATGATCCAATTAAAAAATGTGCGAAAGACTTGAATAGACATTTCTCCAAAGAAGAAATACAAATGGCAAAAAAACACATGAAGAAATGCTCAACATCACTCATGATTAGGGAAATTCAAATCAAAACCACAACGAGATATCATTTAACACCTATCAGAATGGCCACTATTAAAAAGACAGAGAACTACAAGTGTTGGAGAGGATGTGGAGACATAGGAACACTTCTTCACTGTTGGTGGGAAGGCAGAATGGTACAGCCACTGTGGAGGACTGTTTGGCAGTTCCTAAAGAAGTTGAATATAGACTTGCCATGTGACCCTGCAATACCACTACTGGGTATATACCTAGAAGAACTGAGAGCAGTGACATGAACAGACATCTGCACACCTATGTTCACAGCGACATTATTCACGATTGCCAAAAACTGGGAACAACCCAGGTGTCCATTAACACATGAATGGATAAACAAACTGTGGTGTATTCACATGATGGAATATTATGCAGGTGTAAGAAGAAATGAAGTCGTAAAGCATATAACAACATGGATGAACCTGGAGGCCATTATGTTGAGTGAAGCAAGCGAGACACAAAGAGACAAATACTGTATGATTGCATTACTATGAACCAAATATATTGTGTAACATAATGTATGATTTTAAACAAAATTATAGGTATCCAGTACATTTAATTGAGAAAGGTATGTTTTTATTCAACTGTGTTTTCTTTTGTTTTTAATTGTTTATATTTTAAATTATTAAATGTACAAAATAGTTTTCAAAAATGTAAAAAAAAACCCCCAAAAAACATGATAACCTTACTGAGGCTTTTAAAAGAAATTACAAGAAGAAATTTGACATATTTTCCTCAAAACCTAAGAGCAATTACAAAATGTGTTCTATTTCTTTCTACTCCTCATGACAGTGTGCTCATCCAGCTTCAGACCACATCTCCCATTTTTAGAGTAAAATAGTAAGTCCCCTTGATACCAGTCTCTTCTCTTTTCAAAAGAGCCTGGATGCCATGTGTAGGTGAGCAGAATTAGTTCTTTAAAATGCAGTTCTGGTCATTTTGCTATTCTGCTCAAAAACCTTTGATGGGTTTCCAAAGCCTACAATATGAATAAAAAATAAGTTTCTCAAAATGTCTTAGCAAGTCATCTATGGCCTTTTATTATCTGATATTGATTTACCTTTCTAACCTTATCTCTGTGATCAAAAAGGAATTTGGGGGAACCAGTACACATTCTTGTGACAATAAGCAGGATGGAACTGAGAAGGAAGAAGTTGACAAGCTGAACAAAGCGCCATGAAAAAGCTTGAATGCCAAAGTGAGAATGTGAACCAAGGTTGTAGCTTGATTCAAGAGATATTTCTAAGGCAGATGGAATAAATAGTGATATCAGATAAGAGTGGTGAGGAAGAAAGATGACTCAAGGATAAAAGGCAGATTTTCAGCTTGAGAAACTGATAAACCATTAACCAGAGACACAGAAGGCATCCAAATTAAGAAGGGTGTGAGGTGTATGGTAAGTTTAGTATTCAGTTTGCTTCATTTAAGATTGTAGTAATGTACCTTTAGGCAGTTAGAGGTAAAGATTTGGGAATCATTGGTATCAGGTTGGTAATTAGAGCCAAAGCAGTGAACAAGCTCATTGTGAGAGGTCAGAGTCAAGAGGACAAAAGTTGAAATATCCTTCAAGTGTTCCCTATTATTCTCTATCTTTCAAAAGTTTAGATTTTGCTTGAAGCTGTTTATCTGTTGGTCCCTCAACATTCAGACTATCAGCTTTCTGAAATCATCTTTGATTCCTCACAGAGACTAGCCAAGGGGTTTCCACATTGTAGAAGTTAGGATGTTCTGGAGAGAAAAAAGACCACTGTTAGTCCATGAGAGAGGTGCTCAGAAACAGGTCCTGCTGCTCATTTTTAGGACCATTTAATTCTTCTGTTTTTAATCTTCTTTAAGGACAACTGATGAGAACCAAGAGGCCTAAGTGAACTGGGGCCTTTCCAGTAGGTTTACACAGAGGTACATACCCCTATTTATTTTTCTAGGTTTCTAGGTTTATGATGTCTCCCCTATAAAATATTGTCAATTTTTTTACATTTAACTTGAAAACACACACACACAAAAGGTAAAAACAAAAATTGACAAAAATCCATTCATCCAAGAAAATTATGACTACACCCTTCCAGCTTCTTTCTATGCACAGGTTTGGGATGTTAATAACCCTTTTCAACCATACTGTAAAAACACGTTTTTTTTTTTTCATTTAACATTATAATAATAGCACTTTCTCATGTTACTTATAAGTTTTAAAAGTCCTTTTTGAGATCACTTAATATTCCCTCAGCGAAATTACATAATTTACTGACCTACTCCTCACTGTTGAGACTAAAGAGTAAAAACTTTATTCTATTATGAATAACGGTGTCTTGGAGACGATGTGGCTCAGTGGTTGAGCGCGGGCTTCTCACACACAAAGTCCCGGGTTCAATCCCCGGCCCCGGTACCTCAAAAAAAAAAAAAAAAAAGAAAGAAAGAAAAATAAATAAATAAAATAACGGTCTGATAAAAGTCTGGGTGCAGACAGCTTTTTATTTTGGACGGCTTCTTTAAGATATGTTCCCAGAAACGACACTCGCGGGTTGGGTCGCAGGAAATACACTCACTCTTGTGCACCCACCCCCAGCTCCGTCCTCATCCTCCCCCCCGACACGTGGGACCGCCTCATTCTCCTCACACCTGCATCTCCACCGCTCTCCCCACAACCTGCCCCTCCACCTCCCCGCTCGCCCACCCGCAGCCACCCCCCACCGGCCAGACCCGGCAGCAGTAGAGACAAAATACCTTGAGTCTCCCCAAGGCCGCCCCGCCTCACCAGACCGCGGATCCCAAGCCCCGAGCAGGTACCGGAAGCACCGTCCCCCAGTCCTCTGATAGGTCAGCGATGGCCGAGCAACCTCGGCCATGCCCCTGCCTATTGGCTTCCTGTATGTCAGTTAAGAGAACGTCCTTTCCACCAACCAATAAGCTGGGGCTTTGCCGCAGGAATGTCTGGGAGTTGTAGTTCCCGCTGAGGTCTAGGGCCCGTGAGCCAGGCACGATTACTTCCTGTCGGTTTTCATACGTCTCAGGAGTCCAGGAGCCACAGAATCAACCTCGGTTTCTTAACTGGGGACCCTTTTCTGTTTAAGGTCCCCCCAGACACACGTTATCTGTGCATTGAGCCGCGGCGGCTCCCTGGCCCTGCCCGGCTCTCGCATCCGGGTCCTCCACCCCTCAGGTGACCCCGGGCTTCCCCAGGCCCGTGGCGCTCCTGCGAGGCTCCTTCCAGATCTGGGCCCCGCCGGCCGTCTGACCGTCCTCCTTCTGGAACTTGGACAGCCCAGCGAGCCCTCCTTCGCGGATGCTGACAGCCTGGGCGAGTGGGGAGTGGAGCAGGAACACCTCGAGGGGCCCCCGGGACTCCTTTCCCCCCCGGGCCCGCCTCCCCGCGCCCCCGGCAGAGTGGTCCCTTCACACCGGGGTTCGGAACTAGGCAGGGGAGACTGAGGAATCAGGAGGGACTTTTAGCGTCCCGTTCATCCTTCAGGCAAATGCGCCCTCCTCTCAAAAATTCTTTCCAGATCCCGGCTGTCTTTTGGGTGGAGGCGAAGGGTCTGGCACTAACCCGGCCTCGCGCTAACGGTGCCCCCCACTGGGCACAGCCTTGGCTCCCCGAGGACCGCGGGCCTGTCTTAATTTAGGTGGGACCCACAAAAAGCACCACTTGCCCTGGCAAGGCGGGAACCCAGCACGTGTGTGAAGCCAAACGACACAAAATGGTGAGCAGAGTTAGGGTCAGCAAGGGCTGGTGCCCACCCAGCGCCCTCCTGCAGGCCCGGGGAGCTTCTCTTAGACACCCCAGCCCGCCCCTCTGCGAAGGTCGGAGCCTCTCTGGCGCGTGCACGGCACTGTGAGCCCCAGGTGCACCCCCAGGTGAAGCGCTGCTTATCTGCCGGCCTTCCCCTCCTTGTGCCCGGGGCCGGGCCGGCTCCCCAGAGTGGAGCCCAGAGTCGGTGCTGGATCGGAGTGTGTCGGATGCACCGATGGGAGGGTGGGTGGGCGCCTCCCTCGCGGCCCTCCCCGCGGGCGGGGCTCGGGAGCAGCCCCGTCAGGGTCCCTCCCCCGGGGCCCCTCCCCGGCGACCCCACCTTTCCGCGCGGCTCCGCCCCGCCGCCCCCGTCCCGGCGGCCCCTCCCCGCGCGGGTCCCGACTCCAGCCGCACCTCCTCCGGCTCTGCAGTGGCGGCGGGGCGGCGAGCCGGAGAGCCAGCGGGGCCGGGGCCGAGCGGGGCCGGGGCAGCAGCGGGGACCCCCGGAGGCGGGGCCGTGGGACCGCGATGGGCGTGGAGATCGAGACCATCTCCCCCGGAGACGGTACCGGGCGGCGGCGCCGGGGGAGGGGAGGGGGCCCGGGGCGGAGCCGGGAGGGCGGGGGGCTGATGCGGGGGTGGCGGGGAGAGCCGGGCGGAGGCGGGGGTCTAGGCTGGGGGCGGCGGGACGAGACCCCAGACGGGATGCCTAGGCGGCTGGCAGGCGGTCCGCCGCATCCCTTCCCGCGCGCGCTCACCTAGTGCCCAGAAGGCGGCGGCCGGGGGCGGGGGTCTGCGCCCTGCGGCCGCCCGGGGGGCTCCGGCTGCCTCCGCTGTCACCGAGGGACCCGCTCGGCTACACGCCCCTAGCCACTTCCCAGGGCCAGGGTTTGGCTCTGCATTGCTTGGTGAGCCCTGGAAACCCGGGCAGGGACCTGCTTTGGCAAAGACCCTCTCCTAACGCGCTCCACGCTTGGCCCCCCGTCGGGGCGGGTTCCCGCGGGCTGGGTAGGGAGACAGGCTGGAGGGACTGAGCCAGTCTGCCACCTCCGCGGCGGCTCGTCGCCTTCTTCTCCCCGCCCCACTCGCCCGCTCTGGCGGGCTTGCCCACTCCCACGGCATTCTTTTCATCTGGAAACCTATGGCTTCCAAATGTAAGTCCCCAGCCCGAGGCTCGAGGCTCCAGATGAGCTCCAACTCGAGGTCCCGGTGGTCCCGGTATCCAGCTGCTGCTCGACCCCTACCTGGGTGACCCAGGGATACCTGCAAGTCTGCAATCCAGGGCAGAGCTCATGACCCCCACCGCCCTCCCTCACACATGCCCTTTCTGTGTTCCTTGGCCTTTCCCAAGCCAGACTACCCAAGGGGTCATCCTTGAGCATAATTGGGTCTTGGTGCCCAAGAAATAGGCTTTTCTTTCGTCCTTAAATGTTCATTTAATTCAGAGCGGATCAGCCATTGGCAAACTGCCTACCAGGCATTACAGAGTCCCCTCTTTCCCCAGGAAATCTGGAGGGTCCCTTGGTTCCAGGCAGCCCTCCTTGCTGTGCAGTAGTGGTCCTGGAAGTCCCAGTCCGCTCGCTGGTGGAGTGCAGGTTTCTTTGCCCACCCTGGTGCCTGGGCTCCAGGAAGCTTCTCCCCAGGCCTTGTCACCCCTGAGCTCTCCCCTGGGGCTGGCGGCCTCTTGGCCCTTCCCTGGCTCATAGGAGTTTCTCTTTTTCCTCTCTTCTTGGTCAGGGGCAAGGGGCATTTTTCTTTGAAGGGATTAGACTTGTAGGGAAAGCCTAGAAGAGCTTTGGCTTTCTGCTTTCAGCCCTGCTTAAACCCCTGAGTCAAGGAAGCACAAAGAGGGCCAGGAGGGAAAAACACTAGTTAACATATCAACAAGGACGCTGCCAGGCTGGGGCCACCTGTCTTTGATCAGGCCCCACATCGAAGCTTGTCGTCTTCCGGCCCTTTTCCAGGCAAACTGGGCCTTGGTGATATGACCTCTTCTTACCTTCTCTGTGTCACCTCTCACCACCTGGCCCTGCTCCCACTACTACCCTTTCCTCTAGCTTTACCCAGCTGCCTGCATGTTGTTAGACACATCACTCATTCAGCAAATATCACTTATACATTTTCCATGTGCTGGGCCCTGGGCCGCAACCTTGACCAAGCCGTGTCCTCTTCCCAGATGATCTCCCTTTTCTTCGTCTTGCAAACTCCTACTCATCTTTTGGGACCCAGCTTAATCATAAGCTCCTCTATGAGGCTCTCCCTGGCTTCCCCAGTCGGTGAGCTGCTCCCTTCTCTGTGCTCCCACAGAGTTCTCCAAGCCTTGGCCCTTACCCTCTATGGGCTTTGTTTTCCAGCCCCAGGCCTTTAACTTCCACCCCCCACTTATGTCTCCAGTGCAGACCATCCACCTGACTACCTGTAATATAAACCCATGTGCCTTGACTGCCATCTGCACAAATCTGAATCCCTCCTGTCTTCCCCATCCCAGGAAATAGCTCCACCATCCACCCATTTGCCCAAACTGAAAACCTAGGCACGGCTCTTGTTTCCTGCTGTTCCGCATCCTGGATCCCACATCCAATCCATTAACCTACCCTGTCAGCAACGCTTCCGAAGTGTATCTTCACTCTATTTCACTCTCTCTTCCACTACCACTGCCTTAATTCGAGTCATTATTGATTTCCTGTCTGGATTATTGCAACAGATGCCTAGATGTCCATCTTGCTCACAGCAGCCAGAGTCATCTTATTAAAAAAAATCTGAATTCAGATTATGTCATTCTGTTGCTCAGAACTCTCCAGTGACTTCCATTGCACTCAGAATTAAATGCGGTTCTTTTTCTAGCCACCCGGCCTCCTTTAGATTTTGCAAACACACTGACCCTTTCCTTGCTAAAGCTTTGTGCTCGTGTCGCTCCAGCTTCCTGCAGTGCCAAGTGTCAGCTGGAACGTCACCTCCAAGAGGCAATCCTGAGCACCCTAGTTTCTAAAATGACCTGTTCTGGCATAGCTCTCTTAATTCACCATCGTGTTTCTTTTTGGCAAAGTACTTATCACAAGCCATAATCATCTTGCTTCTTTGAGTATTGTTTGTTTTCCTCCATTAAATGTAAACTCTAAAACAGCAGGGATCTCGTCTGTATTTGTTCACTGCTGTATCCCCAGAATCAATCCCAGGTCTGACACCATAACAGGCACTCAGTAAATATTTGCAGGTGATGGTGTTTTTTCATCCTTGAGAGCAGTCATCGCCCTGCATTATAATCTACTATGTATATATCTGTTTCCCTAACTTCACCTGTGTTCATGTATTGCTCTGTATCTCCAGAATCTAGTCCAGGCCTGGCACATAGTGGGCACTCAGCAAATGTTTGTGGGAGGCATGTGGGAAAGTAGAAGAAGCAATCAAAGGAAGGTAAAGGACCAGGAGAGAATGGAGTTGAGGAAACCAAGGGAAGGAAGTATAAATCGAGGCCAGAGAGGTGAAGTGACTAGTTCTGGCTCACACCAGGCACCGAGCCAGGATTAGGGCTGGGGGCACCGCCATGGGGCGAGGCCTGGGACCTGGGTTGTGAGATAGGGTGCGGGCCTGCGAACTTGGCCAGGTGGCTTTCCCCAGTCTGCTACTCATCTGCCTTCTATCTTCCTGCAGGAAGGACATTCCCCAAGAAGGGCCAGACGTGCGTGGTGCACTACACAGGTAGGCCCCCCCTCCCCCCAGGCCTGCCCTCCCCCGGGCAGGCTTTCCCTCTGCACCCCTCTCCAGAGGTGTCCATGGCAGCCTCTGCCTCTGACCAGATACCCCTACTCCTCCCAGCCAGCCTGTGGGAATGAGAGAGAGGGCTCACGCGTCCCACCCCTCCCCACTGACACCAGCCAGGGCCAGCCACTGAGCCAAGCACCCCCCAGCCCCCTTCCCTTTCTTGCAGGTAGCAGTGGGCCCTGGCCCTCCTGGTTCTGTCTGGGAGCCCTGACCCTCCCCAGTGGACTCCCTTTTCAGCCTGTACTTTATTAGAGAAGAGGAAGTTGGCTGCCTCAGAATTTCCTTTCCTCTTGATGGATACTGACTCTTCAATTCAGCCTCCTCTTATTAACACCTGGGGGCACAGAGATGGGGAGGGGGATCCCTTCCTTCTCTGGGACTCGGGGGGGGGAATGTGAGGGGTGGGAGCCCAGAGGGGAGGGCCCTGCATCTCTGTGGCCTCCTCTGCACGTGACTGCCAGGTGGGCTGAGGGACATTCTAGAGCCTGGGGCTGCTGGCAGGAGGGTGGCGAGCAGGTGTTGGTTCCAAGGGGGGCAAGTGCTCTGCCGCGTGACCTGCTTCCTAATGTGGCAAGCTTGGTGACAGCAAGGCCAATTTAATTCCTAGTTCACATTCGGATGGGGCCATTTTTAGCAGTTCTCTGGGCCGGTGTGAAGCACCAGGTTCGACCTAGGCAGACGGTGTGGATGTTTCTCAACAGCTATGTTGCCAGTCGCTGACGTCAGTGGGCTGCAGCCGGGGTTTATCTCCCGGTGATGTGGCCTAATTACCGCGTCCTCAGGGGCCTCTGACCCGTGTAATTGATTTGTCTGTTCTTCATGTTGCAGACAGACCGGTACTTATCAGGTTACTGAAACTGCAGCATCCTTTTGCAGCCTTTTCACAACACAAATAGAAAGCGGGCAACGTGCACTGACCACCAACAGCAGCTGGGGGTGGGGCTGTCTCATCAAACACAGCACAAAAACTTTTTTTTTTTTTTTAAGTTATTTATTTTAATTAATTTTTTTTTTTTAAGATTTTATTTATTTATTCATTTATCCCCCCCTTGCTGCTTGTGCTCGCTGGGTCAGCCAACCACGCCGTGCGGGCGGGCTTGCCCCCACCAGGAGGCCCCGGGAACCGAACCCGGGCCTCCCATATGGTAAACGGGAGCCCTACTGATTGAGCCACAGCCGCTTCCCCAAAAACGTCTTTATTAAACATAAATATATATGGCAGAGACATAAAGCTAAGATGCTTTATGTTCAGCACATTACTCAAAGTGATCCCACTTACACAACCACCACCCTGAGCAACAAACAGATGCAACATTACCAGCACCCCAGAAGTCTCCTGGGTGCCGCCTCCTTGTTCTGACTTTGGTCCCCACAGATTCGTTTATGCCTGATTTTGAACTTTATATAAATGGAATCTTAGAGAACATACTCTTTTATGTTTGGCTTATTTCACTCAAAACATTATGTCTGTGAGATCCATCTACAGTCATTTGTTATTTTTTATTCATATACACTATTTCATCATATGAGTACGGTACAATTTATTTGTCTTTTCTGTTGTTGAGGAATGTTGGGGTTGTTTCTAGTTTTCAGTTATTATGAACAGTCTTGTGGATGCCTTTTGGTGCCCAGGTATTCGTGTTCCTGTGATTCCACCCAGAAACGAACTGCTGGGTCACAAGCTGTCCATATGCTTAGCTTTAGCAGATCCTGCCAAGCAGCTTTCCAAAGTACATGTGCCAATTTACACATCTCCAGCAGCGTATGAGAGTTCCAGTTATTCCACTTCTTCACCAGCACTTGGTATTGTCAGGTTTTTCTTTTATTTTGGTTTTGAACTGCTAGGGTGGGTGCCCAGTGATATCTCATTGTGTTTTTGATTTATGGTCATTTGTTTAATCCTCTTTTGTTTATTTCAGTTTTGTTCATTTTAAAAACTTAGGTTCCCTGTCTTTTTCTTCCTGGTTTATAGGAGTTCTTTATATTTTTTTGGATATGAGTCTTTTGTTGGTTATACCTGTTCCAAATATCTCTTACAATGGGGCTTGAGTTTTCACTCTCTTAATGATGTCTTTTGAATGGAAGTTCTTAATTTTAGTGAAGTCTTATTTATCAACCTTTGCCTTTATGGTTAGTACTTTTAGTGTCCTGTTCAAGAAATCATTGTCTCTCCCTGAGTCATGAAGATATTCTATTATCTTGTAGAAGCTTTATTATTTTTGCCTTTCATAATTTAGGTCTATGATTCATCTGGAATTGATTTTTGTGGGTGTGAGGTAGGGGTCAAGATTCTTTTTAATTTTTTCCATATGGATATACAATTGCTCCAGCAACATTACTCAAAAGCACCATCCTTTATCTGCTGCACTGCAACAGCACCTTTATCAGTCAGGCCATCACATATGTATGGGGGTTTGTCTCTGGGCCTGTTAGGCTGACCTTGTAGCAGTTGATAACTGTATATGGTCAGAAAGAAAATAAATTTTGTGAAATCTGAAGGAATTGGAGTGTGTGGCTCTGAGGGCATGTATGTGCATGTCCTTGTGTGTAGTTGGCCAGTTAGTCTGTGTGTCGTCTGGAGGTCTGGGTATCTATAAATATTTTCTCAGCCTCCGTTTGGCCATTATGATTTCTCTTCTGAATGGGTATGCAGAAATGCAAGTGAATATGCATAATTCTCCCTGTGTATTTGAATATCTCAGCAACCTGTGTATATGCGTGAGCTTGTATTTCATCTCCTTCCATCTGTGTATTTCTCTGTGTAGCCAGCAGAAAAGGGTTTTCTCCTTTTCCTGATTTAGTATCCAAAGCAAGAGCCAAATTTATCCTACCCAGAAAGAGGGAAAACTGTTTCTCGTATATATACTTAAATTGTAGGGATTAGGAATTATAATCCTAGATGCTCAAGCCCTAAACTGGCCCAGGCCACCCATTTTAAACCTGGCAAATCTGAGGCACTGGAGGAGGAGGGGCTTGCCCAAGGTCACACAACGAGTTAGTGAGGTCAGAACCCAGTGTCTGGAAGGACAGAGATTTGCCCGCCGGGTCTTTCTCAGGCCCCAGACTGCTTGCTTTCTGTGTGGTCCAGGGGATGGAGGATGTGGAGGAATACATTGTGTATAGAAGGCCTGAGCTTTGGATCAGCGTCACCAATAAGAACTGAAAATAGAAAAAGAGTTCTTGGGCCTTGAGCTACTGGACTGAGACCACATGTGCACCCTGGGGATGACAAGGCATCTGCAGCTGGAGGCTTGGTGGACACAGCACCTGGGGTGTTCTGGCTTCAGCCAGCCCTGATCGAATAGGGTTTGGGGTCACCCTGGACTCGGGGCCACCTTAACACTGTTTATTGCAGTTTATGATGTGCTTTTGGTTTTTGCACATTGGAGGAACCTTAGGGAAACCAGGTGAGGACTCAGCCTGAGGCTGAAAGGCCTGGAAAAGCAGACTGTCAGGGTGAGGAAGTGCAGAGGTATTTGGAAAGATGTGCCTGGAAGAGGGTGCAAGCAGGGAGAGCGGAGAGAGGGTTATCAGGTAGGCAGCAGCCAGATCTTGAAGTGCCTGCAGGCAATGTAGGCTTTTGGATTGTACTGTAGGTAGCTATTGAAAAGCGTTAGAAGCAGGGGAGTAACAGGAGCAGATTTGTGTTTTTAAAAAAATCAGTGTCGGTACAGGGTGGAGGACAGAAGGGAGTAAGAATGAAGCAGGGAGACCAGTCGGGAGGTTGTTCTGTACACAGGTGAGGCATGAGGGGATCTGGTGCAGCCGCAGGGTGGTGGTGATAGAAGTGGAGACAGGAGAATGAAGGAGGGCTTGCTGGCAGGCTAAATGTAGGGAAAAGGCAAGGAGAGTGCAAGTCCAGGGTTCTTGTCTGGGCAACAGGAGATGAGGGGGATTGGAAAAGGAGCAGGTTTTTTCCAGAATAGGAATTCCATTTTAGACATGTTCAATCTGAATCAGGGGTTAACACGGAACTCTTTTCCACCCTGTTCTTGCTTTGGCAGGAATGCTCCAGAATGGGAAGAAATTTGACTCATCCAGAGACAGAAACAAGCCTTTCAAGTTCAGAATTGGCAAACAGGAAGTCATCAAGGGTTTTGAAGAGGGCGCAGCCCAGGTAGGATGCGTCTACTTTTGAAAGGGAATTGTGGAACTGGGCTCAGCACTAACCCGCCCCCCTATGCACCCCCGACCCAGCACTACTCTTTGACTCTACAGCTGGGGCCTGGTGGCGCCATCTAGTGCTCAGTCCGGGAGTCACTGCCAGCTCATGCACCTCCTTTGTGTCACTGAGGGCTCTCATCCCAAGACACATGACCCCAGGCTTGCTCAGAACCAGCTGTTCAGGACGGAGGCAGCAGGAGTGCTGAGGCGGGGTACGATATGAGGGTGGTGGTGGTGTTTTTTAATCTATTTTCAAACAATTTTAGACTTACAAAAATAATACCCAAGTGGCACAGCGTTCCCAACTTCCCTGAATGTTAACATCTTACATAACCATGGTACAATGATCAAAACCAGGAAATTTACATAACAATATTATTAACCCATCTACAGACCTTATTGAAATTTCACCGCAAGGGGGTTCCTGACTGCTGCTGTGCTGAGCCCTAGTTAAAGGGCTTCTTCCTTGGTCTGTCCTATGAAGTCACGCAACACTTAAGTAGCGTAGCCTCGTGGCCCTCCCCGCCTTGCTGGGGCCTCTGACCTCTAAACTCTTTAATGAACTGTTCCTATCATCTAGCTTTAGGCTTCTTTGGAAGAGGGTGAGGAACAGTTATGAGCAAACAGAAGTATTTGGGCCATACACTAATTGACTAACCAATATTTGTTGGATGAATGAATTTGAGACGATTTTGAGGATGTTATTGTCAAGTCTCTATTTTGAGGAAGAATCTGTGCATTTGTTACAGTTTTTAGGACAATCTCAATGAGCCACATATAAAATTCATCTCGGACCTTCAGAGGATGGTTTGGGGAGTACTAGTTATCTTATTTTTTTCTTTTAAACCGAGCTGGGTCCTCTCTCTCCTTTCCCTACCTGCTCCCATCCCTGCTAGATGAGCTTGGGGCAGAGGGCGAAGCTGACCTGCACCCCAGACGTGGCGTATGGAACCACGGGCCACCCTGGTGTCATCCCTCCCAATGCCACCCTCATCTTTGACGTGGAGCTGCTCAACTTAGAGTGAAGGCAGGAAGGAATCCGAGGTGGCTGGAGATGGCAGCTGCTCACCCTTCTAGCCTGCTCTGCCACTGGGACGGCTCCTCCTGTTCGGGGCTTTTGATCAGTGCACTAACCTCACAGCCCCAACACACGACCCATGCTGTCTGCCCAGGTTGCTCTGTATGTGTTCGTCGTTGTTCACACACATCTTTGCTTGAGGAAACTTTGGTTGCGGGTTGAAACATTTCAGGTTGCGCATTTTGTGTGACGCATGTAATAGCCATTCCTGATCACGGAACCCAGATTTCTTGTTCGCACAATCTACACTGCCTTACCTTCACTTAAGCCAGACACACAAGGTGCTTAGACATGAAACGTACATGGTGTACACAGAGGGACTTGAGCCAGTTACCTTTGCTGTCACTTTCTTTTAGAAGTTCTGTTTGCTGCTGATTTAAACAGATGTTCTCTTTGGAAATATGTAAAATAAAGGCTCCGTGCTTGATGAATTCCTGCCTATCCTTATCGTTGATAGGAAGTGCTTTGAGGATCACCCAACCAGTTGCCCTTGGGGAAAAGGGTAGAAAAGAGCTTTCCAAGTGGCCACGAGAGTGACGGTAAACATAATAGCTATAGTGTGTGCACCACACCTGCTGGCCTTTGGTCTATATACTTTTAAATTCTCCAAGCAACCTTGCAAGGGAGGTTGTCACCTGCCACTCATCTCACAGGCTCAGAATTCTCTCTGCAGATTTAAAGATTTATTCGTGTTCAAATCCTGCAGCCTAGCAATCAAATGTGGGATGCAAACACTTTGTGTGATCTTGCCATCTGTGTTTGTTTGGATACAGAGTAAGAAGGAGGAGCTCCCTACTCCCTACTCCTAGATGAGAAAATCTGAACAAACTGAAGGTGTGTAAGTGCCGGACACTAACATTAAGTTACTTTTGGAAAGGTGTGACCCTGAGCTTGTTCTCACATATTTTGCCTAGCTTCATCTAGACTTGCTCTACCTTACACTGGGAAGTTACTTCTGAGAAGAAATGTAGGAATCTAAACTTGTTTACACATAGACTGCTTATTTTCCTATCTACATTCACTGAAACTCACTAGAATCCCCATACTTGGGTTTTGGGTTGTGCATGGGTCCCAAGGGCCTGGGTCAGTGTGGGTGAGGGTTTTCTCTTGGCTGGCACAGGGTGAGAAAAGCTCTTGGCCATGTTCAGGGTTACTATCAGCAATGACTTATACGATTTCAAGGTTGAAGGGGGGGGGGCTGCTAACAGGTACTGGTAGTTTTCTTCATCGACCCACTGATACATGTCACATGTCATGTGATATGGGACCTTGCCATTTTGGCTACTTCAGCTACCCTAATTTTCTGAGAAGCCGTGGCCTGATTCTGCTACTGAGGGGTTGAGGAGTTAACGAAGAAGCAGCTCTTTAGGATAGAGTTAAGGAAGTGAGAAAGGGCTGCTTTGATTTCCATCACGTGCGGCCTGTCCCTCTGCTCACCTCTACTGTGGGACAGACTAACCAGAGGAAGGTGCTGCATGCATCCTTCTCTGGGATGTTTCCTTCAGGATGTCTTGGTTCCCACTTTTCCTTGATGCCCCAAATATCCACCATAGTTTCTCAGAACTATGGGTGTTGCAAAGATACACCCGAGTTTTCTGCTGTTATATACCAATAGGATGACTAAAAATGGCATCAAGGCCCATTTCAGGTGGTTGGACAAAAGAGCTAGGGTCTAGAATATTTATAGCCTAGGTAGTGAATGGTGACATCCACTAAGAGAACCTAAAATATGCCAGTACTCACAGGTTTTCCCTGGAGAGGATATGCTGAAATGCTGAGCCATGCAGGTAACTTGAAACTGGACCCCTGCCTTTCTGGAGTTCTTAAAAGATGACACAATTAAAAAAAAAAAAAAAAGACACAGGAGATTACGATGCAGTATGCCAAAGATTTTGGACACTGTCCTGTGAGAGCCACTGAAAGCTGTTAAGCAGAAGAGTGATAGTAAGATCTGTGCCATACCTGTAGTTTTCAAACTTTGAGTCAGTAAATTCTCCATTCAAACAAAATCTTTCTTAGAAGCTCAAAATTTAACCTAAATCAAAGTAAAGCAGCTCTGGCACATGTATATGCACAGAGACACACATGCATATGCACAGAGACACACATGCACACACATCTGTTGCACTCTTAAAAGCAATTTGAAAAACTGAATCTTAGATGCCTGCTGCTGAGGTTCAATCATAACTGTATCCCTCAGCATTCTAGCACAGTACCTGGCACACAGTAGGTGCTCTTCTTTGTCTACTGAATGACAGTTCTTGTAACTTAAATGAAACAAGCTGCAGAATTTCCCACCAACCACAGGGAATTTTAGACTCTTAGCTTTAGGTCATGAAGTTTTGGGGTTACAGCTAACTGATATATTAATCCAAATGATGGACTGGCCCTAATCGTCAGTAGAAAGAATTTCCCCTGGTTACTAATTTAAAACTATACTAGAGGGAAGCGGCTGTGGCTCAATCGGTGGGGCTCCCGTTTACCATATGGGAGGCCCCGGGTTCGGTTCCCGGGGCCTCCTGGTGAAGGCAAAGCCCGCCCGCACGGCGTGGTTGGCTGACCCAGCGAGCACAAGCAGCAAGGGGGGGATAAATGAATAAATAAATAAAATCTTAAAAAAAAAAAAAAAAAAAAAAAAAACAACCTATACTAGGGGAGCAGGTGTAGGTCAGTGGTTGGGCACCTGCTTCCCATGTACGAGGTCACAGGTTCAATCCCCCATACCTTCTTAGAACAAACAAACAACAAACAACAAAAAACTATACTAGAGATAAGCCAATCTGCCACTTAGACAAATCACACTATAAGTCAATCTAATTTCAGGGGAGTGGGTATAGCTCAGTGGTTGAGCACTTGCTTCCCATGTATGAGGTCTGGGGTTCAATCCGTGATACCTCCTAAAAAAAAGTAAGTCCAATTTCTGAATTTCCCCAAAGTCTTTCAGAAAATTATTTTACATTTGTAAATACCTAAAATAATGAAGGATTTAAAAGCTAAGCAATATTTAAAAGTAGAATAGATGCTCTTTGTCCATTTAAATGATTCAATGCATGTAGCCTTCAAAATCTTTTGGATTACAGTTGTACACCAAACAATCCATCTTCCATTTGGCCCATGACTAAACTGTAAAAAGAAAATTAGTTATTTTCTCCAAGCTGGCAGCTATGATGAATGTGGTTACAACCATATTACTATCATGCCATGGGAGTTTATTGTAAGAATAAGCATTAAATCTTTTTATTTATGGCAAAGATAGCCTATACACAGGACCCTCACAGCTCAAGGGAATGGCTGCACACACACAATCTTAGACATGCAGCAACCAACACAACCACCTAAGCAGATGGATCTCAAATTTCTAAAAATGTGCTGTCATCTGAATGGCCACTTCTAGAACAGACATCTGTTCTAAGGACAAGGGCATCCATGTTCACAAAGATGTTTTGTTAACTGTAAAGCAAGTACTATACAAGTGTACCAGGCGTAACTAGTAACTGGCCACTGTTCTAGCAGCTATTTTATATAGTACTTTACTCATTCAACCAACATGATATGCTTCGGTTTCCTCATCTGCAAAATGGAGATATCTATTTCATGCAGCTGTTTATGAGGATTGCATCATCAATAGACATTCAATAAATGATAACTGTAGAAAGTTCCT
The DNA here is from genome assembly GCA_026826555.1 of Tolypeutes matacus. Taxonomy (NCBI): domain Eukaryota; kingdom Metazoa; phylum Chordata; class Mammalia; order Cingulata; family Chlamyphoridae; genus Tolypeutes; species Tolypeutes matacus. Next base: position 2,036,386 of record JAKSZT010054568.1, on the reverse strand, counting down.
TTGATGGCTAAGCACTGGACTGGGCACTGGAGGCCTAAGAATTCTATGAAAAGATCCCTGCTCTCAGGAAGCTCAGAGTCTGTAGGACCTCCTCCTACCAAACAGTTCTCGATATGGTAAAAAATACCCCCCCCCGGTATCAAATAGGAGGGGAAAGTTCAAGAGAAAACACTGACATGTTTACAAAAAAGCTACAACATTTATTAACATAATATATTCTTATATGTATCAAATTCCCAAGCAGGGCATTTTGAACCTCAAATAAAATCACAATATTCAGTATTAATTTAAAAAGAAAAAAAAGGAAAAGGTTGATGGCGGTCATTTATGGGTTTTAGTTCAAAATGAAAATACAGAAAACAATGTTTATTTTGGTGGATCTGTGTTGATGCCATATTTCTCCTTGAGAAGCTTCAACTGTTCCTCCTTCTTTTTTGTGTCCATCTTCTGAAATGCCTGAAAATGTGGTAAGCACCAAAGTTAACAGTTACCGAGCTACAGCTAAATGAATTTCACCAATAAGAGGAGCCAAAAGAGAAAACTCTTAGTACGCATTTCCCACCACAGGACAGCCCGACACGACCCCTTAACTGGGCTCGCCATGTGGGGAGAGCCTTGGCTACACTTACTCTGTTGGCGTTATAGTACAAAACCACGAGGTATCGGTTACAGACGTTGAATCCTGAGAGGTGATCACAGGCATTCTTGGCATCAAAGATGTCTTCATAGACCACGTAAGCTGTTCCTCTAGTTTCAGGTGTGTTCCCTCTGCAGAGTTAATAAACATTTACCTGAACACTGACAGCTGAATAACAGAGCTGTCTAGTAAACCACTAACCAGAGAACCAAAATTAGCAGAGTTGAAATTAAGTTTTATTTAAGTATTTTGAGATCAAACTGAAAACCATTAGAGGAAATAAACATTATGGATAGATATGCCAAATAAGCCTGTAAGTCCTTGAATTAGAGATTTTTGTTTGTTTATTCTAAGTAAAGGTTAAACTCTGTGTTCTATCAGGAATACTTAGAACACAGCTACTAAGGCACTGGCTGCGAGCAGAGAACCAGCTTGAAACCCTGCTGCAGTGCTCACGTTCCCGGTTCTGGTGTTTCCTATTTCTCACAGTAAGAACCAATTTTCAGTTGTAAGCTGCAAAGTACAGGCCTTAGGATGGTTAAGCGGGAGTGCTGGCTCTCATCAGCCAGCAGTGTTTGAAATGAGGGTTTTCTCACTGTGCGTTTAGACAACAGAACCAATAAGTAATTATTTACCACACTATCACCTGAAAACTAGTCCCTAGTTTCTAAAGATTTTGGTTTTCTTTCATTCTAATTATAGTTTCAACTCTTTAGACAAGACAATCTCTACAAATGTAGGAAAAGGGTGTTTCTGGATGTTATTTTATGAGGACTATCAGCCATCGTTTACGACCCGGACGGGGGCTGGGAAGTGTGAGGAGCAGCAGGAGCGCTACACTATGGGCAGCAGCAGGCCACGTGCTCGTTTGGGGGACGCTGGGCAGAGGTTGGCTCCATGTGATGAAGATGACCCCTGCTTCCCTCTGTGTTCCAGCCACCTAGCTGAGCTGCAGATGAGGTGTTCAGATTGTGTGCCGACTCGCCATCTTCCAAGGTCCCTGTGTAGGGTCGAGGGAGGGCAGCAGGCTGGAAGAGAAGGCACCTGGCTAGACTTGATGAGGGACAAGATTAGAGCCTGAGCCCTGGTCAGAGGTGGCACTTCCTATAAAAGGGGATGGGACAGGGATAGGTGCTGGGGTGGCTGGAGGGTGCTGGCATTAATCAACATTCTCAACCTTGTTGGGCTGCACAGGCACAAGAGGCGCTTTGTGATATTCTTCACTCTCTGTGAATGGTCTATTGACTTTCAGATTTTGGACTTGTCAGTCATTCTCAAGAATGCATTGGGTATGAAAGTTGGGAACTGCACTAAGGAAAAAACACTGTGCGCAAGTTTTTCCCAAAAATTCTACCTAATTTTTCCTTTGAAATAAAAACATTCAAAGTGTCAAAATAAAAGCAACACTGCCTAAAGTATGTTCAGTAATTATTTACTTACTTTCCTTTCATCACTTTTGCGTGACTCATTAATACTTGAATTAATTAACATTTCATGTGCTTATACGTTGTCACTAATGAGATTTTAAGTTCCTCAAGAGCAAAGATGGTCTTAGACTTCATTTGCCTTCCACAAGGCCATGCATATATCAAGTGCTAGTAAGTGTGTGGAAGGTGGAGACCTTCCTTCTCCCATCACTCCTCTTAACATGGCCTTTCTCCAGAAGGCGAAAAAACAAAATCAAAAGCCACCCTTTCGTCCTCTGAAATCTTAGAAAGTGGATCAGTGATAGGCACTAACCTGTTTTACAGACCGTCCCTCTCTAGAATCCCAGTCCTTAGTTCCCAAACCTCAGATCTTGAGAACCACATTATAATCTGGAATTTCAAAAGCATGTACTTGCTACCTACCACACGTTAGACACTGAGCCAACATCAGTTACATCTACTACCTGCCAGGCAGGTTACCAACCAGCCTGGCCGAGACTGTCCAGGTTTTAGCACTATTAAGTCCCATTTCCCAGAAACCCCCTCAGTCCTGGACAAAACGGGAGGGTTGGCCACCCTACTGCAAGGTGCCAAGTATGCGATACAGCAGGACAACAGCTATGGAAAAGAAACACAGCCAAGTCTCAGGCTGTAATCTGGACCCAAGTTCCTACACCCCAACCTTTTATTAATTTATTAAATATAGATTGTGCTCCTCTCATGTGACAGGCACTGGATATACAATAGTGAAAGCTACAAGGATTAGCTCTTCCTTCTAGCTTACAGTCACCTAGGAGAAAGATATTAATTAAATAAACAGATGTAAATAGGGGGTCGTGTCAGAAAATGGGAAGAAAGGAGGCTACTTCAGCTACAGTGGTCAAGGAAAACCTCTGAAAAGGTGCCAGTGAAGCTGAGGCTTGCAGAACGAGGAGGAGCCAGAAATGAGAGGACCTGGGGGAAACTACCAGAGAGAGGGAACAGCAAGTACAAAGTCCTCTTCTAAAAATGCCACTGCTTTATGACTTCTCCTTTCACCCTGGTGTTCCTAAGTATTTTCTTTTCTTTTCTTTTTTTTTTTTTAAGATTTTATTTATTTATTCATTTATCCCCCCCTTGCTGCTTGTGCTCGCTGGGTCAGCTAACCGCGCCATGTGGGCGGGCTTGCCTTCACCAGGAGGCCCCGGGAACCGAACCCGGGGCCTCCCATATGGTAAACGGGAGCCCTACTGATTGAGCCACAGCCGCTTCCCCCTAAGTATTTTCTAACTTCACTGATACAAGCATCTCTTATGTATCGGACACAAGTGCTGTAAACACAAAGCTAAAGAATTTATGCTTCCTGCCCTGACAGCAAGGTGAAAGAAAACATTTTCTTTAAATTTCATTTTAAAAACATTAGTAAGACTCACACTCTGATTTGACGAATAGGTCCATATTTCCCAAATATATCGTACATTTCTTCAGCCGTGATTTTGTATGGCAAATTTCTTATATACAAAATCCGATTAACCTCAGGCGGCAGTCGGATCTAAAATGAGAAAAGGTGTACTGTTATTATAATTAGGGGCACGACTGCTACCAATTTTTAAAAAACTTCCTTAATGACAGTAAATAAAACAGTAGGAGAATAAATAGATAACAGTAAGAAGCCAAGAATAAGAACGATAATCTGATACTGAAAACAGCAGGCTCTCCAGAAAAGCCACTGGACACCGGTTCTGGGGAAGACCACTATCCCCATTTGAAAGGCCTCCATGCCTCGGCCCATGTGTGGGGAAGAAAGAAGGGTTTCTGTTTGCTGCACAATAAAATTCCCACTGATGGCCCTGCTCTGGGCTTCTCAGAAACCAGCTCTATCAATGATTTTTGTCTTTTGAATTTACAGCCTTTTCCTTACCACTGGCTTTTTCTAAAAAAACTGTTTATTGTGAAATAATTCCAAACTAACAGGACAACTGCAAAAGTAATACAAACCCCATATTGAGAACTCCAATGTATCTCTACTCCCCCAGATACGGAGATCTACCAATTTTAACATTTTGCCACCTTTGCTCTATCATTCTATCAACTCTCCATCTGTCCATCCATCCATCCATCCACCCACCCACCTACCCATTTTCTGAACATTTGAGAGCAGGTTGCAGACATCATACTTGTTGAACACATAATACTTCCACGTACATTTCCTACGAACCTGGATATTCACTTATGTAGTCACCTTAAGTGCAGTTATCATGCTCAAGAAATTTAACATAGGTACAAAGCTTACATTCTATATTCCATTTTTTTTTTTTTTTTAAGATTTTATTTATTTATTCATTTATCCCCCCCTTGCTGCCCGTGCTCGCTGGGTCAGCCAACCACGTCGTGCGGGCGGGCCCGCCCTCACCAGGAGGCCCCAGGAACCGAACCTGGGGCCTCCCATATGGCAAATGGGAGCCCCACTGATTGATTGAGCCACAGCCGCTTCCCTATATTCCATTTTTTTATGCCCCCAAAATGTCCTTTTAAGCCTTTTCTCCTCCATTCTTAGATCCCATCCAATATCTTGTATTGCATTTAATTATCATTATCTCTTTAGTTTCTCTCTCTCTTTTTTTAAAGTTGTGGAAACATAAATATAACAAACGTTCCCATCCCAATCCCTCCCAAGCACACCACTCCGTGGGATTAGTTACAGCCACAATGTTGCAGTACCCTCCTCACCATCCAGGATGAGAACTTTCCCTTGACCTCAAACAGAAACCCTACACTCATTTCATTAGGCACCCACTGTCCCTGCTCCCCACCCTGTAGTCTGTAGTCTACTTTCTGTCCCTGTGAGTTTACATGGTCTGATACTTTCTCTATGGTTACCATGGGGCTTAAATGTAACATCCTAAATCTGTAACTATCTTGTTTTCTTTGACACCAACTTAACTACTTCAACAATATACATAAATTACATTCCTATACTCCTCTGTCCCCCTACCTTTATGTAGTTCTTGTCAAAATTTACATAATTATACATTATGAGTCCAAAACCATTAATTGATTAATCATAATGTCTTTTTATCTTGAGGTACTGGGGACCAGGGATTGAACCTGGGACCTCATTTGTGGGAAGCTGGCACTCAACCACAGAGCCACACTGGCTTCCCTGAGTTGTTTTTTTCATTTGTTTTGCTCGTTGTTTTGTTTTTTGTTGTTTCAGGAGGCACCAGGAACTGAACTGGGGACCTCCCATGTGGAAGGCAGGTGCTCAACTGCTTAAGCCATATCTGTTCCCAATCATGACATCTTATACATTTGCCTTTTAGATCTTGTAGGAAGAAAAAAGTAGATTACGAATAAAAAGTACAACAGTTTTGGTATTTATATTTACCCATATTGCTATCCTCACTGGTGGTCTTTATTTCTTCATGTGGCTTCAGGCAACTATCAACCTGCAGAACTCCCTTTAACATCACTAGTAGGGCCAGTCTAGTGGTGATGAAGTATCTCAGCTTTTGTTTACCTGGGAATGTCTTAATCCCTCTCCTCCCACTTTTTTTAGGAGGTACCAGGGATTGAAACCAGGACCTCGTACATGGGAAGCAGGTGCTCAACCACTGAGCTACATCTGCTCCCCAATAAAAGTTGATTTTTTTTTTTTTTAATGTTTTTGTTTTTAGGGGGTACTGGGGATCAAACCCAGGACCTCATACATGGGAAGCAGGCGCTCAACCACTTGAGCTACACCTGCTCCCCCTTTCTTTTTTTAAAGATTTTATTTATTTATTCATTTATGCCCCCCTTGCTGCTTGTGCTCGCTGGGTCAGCTAACCACGCCGGGCGGGCTTGCCTTCACCAGGAGGCCCTGGGAACCGAACCCGGGGCCTCCCATATGGTAAACGGGAGCCCTACTGATTGAGCCACTGCCGCTTCCCTCCCCCTCATTTTTGAAAGACAGTTTTGCCCGATACAGAATTCTTGGTTGACAATTTTTTGCTTTCACCACTTTAAATGTGTCTTCCCATTGCCTGCTTGCCTCCATGGTTTCTGATGAGAAATCGGCCCTCGATCTTATTGAGGCTCCCTTGGATGTGACACAATGCTTTTCTCCTGTGGCTTTCAGAATTCTCTCTTTATCTTTGGCATTTAACAGTTTGATTATAACATGGTGTGGCGAGGGTCTATTTGGGTTTATCTTTTTTGGAGTTCATTGAGCATCTTGGATGTGTGTATTTGTCCCTTTTGTTAAATTTGGGAAGTTTTGAGCATATTTCTTTCAATATTCTCTTTGCCCCTTTCTCTCTTCTCCTTCTGGGACTCCCACAATTACGTATATTGGTATACTTGATGGTGTCCCACTGGTTCCTCAGGTTCTGTTCACTTTTCTTCATTCTTTTCTCTTTCTGCTTCTTAGACTGGGTAATGTCAATTGTCTTATCTTCAAGTTCACTGATTCTTTCTTCAGCCAGCTCCAATCAGCTGTTGAACCACTTTAGGAAAAGAAAATGTTTTGGTTTTTTTTTGAGATACCAGGACTAGGGATTGAAACTGGGACCTTGTATGCAGGAGGCTGGCGTGCAACCACTGAGCCATATCGGCTCCCCTGTGTTGGCTCCCTCGTTTGTTTGATGTTTGCTTGTTTTCTTTAGCAGGCACCAGGAACCAAACCCAGGATCTCCCATGTGGGAGATGGGCACTCAACTATTGGGCTACATCCACTCCCTCTAGGAAATTTTTAATTTCAGTTACCATGGTCTTCAGCTCTGCTTAGTTCTTCTTCATAATTTCTATCTCTTTATTGATGTTCTCTTTGTTTTCATCTATTGTTTTCCCGATTTCCTTAAGTTCTTTGTCTGTGTTTTCCTTTAGCTCTTTGAGCATATTTAGGGTCTTTTTTTAAAAAAAAAAAAAAAAACTCTTTGTCTGGAATGCCCCAGTTCTGAATAGTCCTCATTGATTGTTTCTAATGCTTTAATCTTCTCCTTTGCCTGGACCATCACTTCCAGTTTCCTTGTATGGTGTATAACCTTTTATTGAAACCTCGACATTTGGATATTTTAATGTGTTATCGCTGGGATTTAGACTCTGAGGCATCTGTTCTTTAAGATTATATCCAGCTGGTGTTATGAAGGAGTGTTCTTTATTATTATTATTTTTTAAAGATTTATTTTATTTGTTTCCCACCCCTTTGCTGCTTGTGCTCACTGTCTGCTCTCTGTGACCATTTGCTGTGCGTTTTTCTTTGTCTGCCTGTCTCCCTTTGTTGCGTCATCTTGCTGCGCTAGCTCTCCACGGGCATGGGCTGTCAGCTTTCTGCAGGTGCAGGCCGTCAGCTCTCTGTGGGCACGGGCCAGCCTGCCTTCACCAGGAGGCCCCGGGAATCAAACCTGGGGCATCCCCTAGTGAGATGGGAACCCAATCTCAAACCACAGCCACTTCCTACAGAGCTTTCTTGAATGCCAGGAGTGAACAAAAAAAGAATGGAAAAAGAAAACACCTTTCTGTCTTTGCAGATTGACCCTGCAAGTACTTTCCTTCAGAGCTTATCCATACAGTAAGTTAGGAGAAGAGCTCCAGGCCAAAGCCTGGATCCTTTCTGTGCCTGACTTTAAAAAAAAAAAAAAAAGATTTATTTATCCCCCCCATCCTCGTTGTTTGCGCTCACTGCCTGCTCTCTGTGTCTCTGCATTGTGTCTCCTTGTCTTCTTTTTAGGAGGCACTAGGAACCAAACCCAGGACCTCCCATGTGGGAGGGAGGTACCCAATCACTTGAGCCACATCTGTTCCCTGCTTGTTGAGTCAGCTTGCCCTGCCAGCCCGTCGCGTCAGCTTGCTGTCTTGCACGTCTTCTTTAGGAGGTATCAGGAACCAAACCGGGACCTCCCATGTGGTAGGTAGGTACCCAACTGCTTGAGCCACATCTGCATCTGACTCTTATTCTGGGCATGCACATGTGGCCCTAGGAATTCCGTTTACAAGGATAAGTGTGTCCCTTCTTCCCTAAAAAACAGTTTCTTCACAATCCCAGGCCCTGTACTGTATGACTGGCAATCTCTTGCCCCAGGCAACACAACTTGACAGCTCTCCCATAGAGTTCTATAGAAGCACTCCACGAGCTGCCTTCTACATACACGGCAAGGTTTGGGATAGTGAGTCCCTCCAGCCACCACCAAATAGATTGGGCCAGACAGACATGCTCCCAGTACGTGCTCTAGGGTTACTCTGCTCCCTCCTGAAAAAGGACCAGGGATCCACACTGGGAGTGCAGGTAGTTTCCTCACCAAACTTATGAGGGGATTGGGTAGGGGCCAGCCAGGGTACCAGGAGATCCCTCTACTTTTTTTTTTTTTTTTTTAAGATTTTATTTATTTATTCATTTATCCCCCCCTTGCTGCTTGTGCTCACTGGGTCAGCCAACCACGCCGTGCGGGTGGGGTTGCCTTCACCAGGAGGCCCCAGGAACCGAACCCGGGGCCTCCCATATGGTAAACGGGAGCCCTACTGATTGAGCCACAGCCGCTTCCCCCCTCTACTTTTAAGTAGTCTTTGTCTTGATTTGGTGCTTGCCCTGTTATGGCAATTCTTTAACTGTTTTCTAGAGCTTTTGGAAAGGTGTTTCTGCCAGTTCTTTCTAGTTGTTCAAAGCTTCTGTGGGGGGATGGAGCCTTGAAGCATCTTGAGGGACTTCTTTTCTTCTGCCCATGAGCATGTGCTCATATCTCACCTCTTTACACAAAACAAAATACTTCTCTAGATTCCTCTTCATTCATTCAGCAAATGTTTACTGAGCGCCTTCTTTATGTACATACTAGGCCAAGTATTAGGAATATACCATGAAGAGAAAAACACAAGATTTCTGCCTTCCCTAAACTTATCACCTCCTTCTACTTATTCTATTTTGCCACCCCACTCCCCCAATCAAGTGTCTGAAAAGAGGAAGTCTATACCCAGTGCCTCATAGTATTTACCCCAGTGACACCTGTCAGCCTATTAGAATCTGGCTTCTACCCCAGCACTCTGCTGAAACTGCTTTTACCCACCAAGACCTTTTAATTGCAATGCTCAATTCTTATCCTACTTAGGCTTCTTACACTGTTGACTAGTCCCATTCTTATTTCCTTGGCTTTCCTCCTCTCTGGCTATTTCTTCTCAGTCTTCTCTGCCATTCAAATAAGCTTCTCAGGGCTTTATCTTTAGTCTTTTCTTGATCCTTGATAGACTCCCCTTGACTTTTTACATTCTCTTTGAGTAGTCTCTTAACCACATCCATGGTTTTCATAGTAAATTGATGATTCCCAGATATGTATCTCCAGTCCAGATCTCACTACTGTACTTCCAATTAACATACTCATTTAGCTAATGGACATTAATTTGCTCAATAACTATTTATTAAGCTGGCAATTATTCCAAGCATGGAATGTTGTACAAATAAGATAATGTCTTATGCCCTGCCCTCAGACTAGCAGTGGTGAAAAATGGTAATAAATACAATAATGTATTAGCTGTCATGATTTAAGGTTAAGTTCAAATAGATGATTACCACTGCCAAACAAATCCTAATAAACTTCTCTAATGGGAGGGTTCGTGTTATATATGTTCTCACAATTAAAAAATACAGAGTAACTAGAGAGACAGTGATGGTTGGAGGCAATGGGTGATCTTGGATGGGATCTAATGGGGGAGGAAAGAAGACTTACAAGGACATTATTAATTTAGAAATGTATGTATTTATTCATCTGTGTTTACTTTTTAGTTTTTAATTATTTATATTTTCAATTATTAAATGTACAAAATAAAGTTGGAAAAAAGGACATTACTGGAACATGGAAGAAATGGAATATAGACTACGCTTTATATCAATGTTGAATTTCTTGAACTGGAAAACTTCACTGAAGGGGGAGCTGGTCTTAGGAACTATGCATGGTAGTGTTGGGTGTTTGATGAGCATGATATATACAACCTACACTCAAAGTTCAGAAAATGGATAATAGAAGGATGGATGGATAGATAGGTGGATTGATAGGTAGATAGAATGATACAGCAAATGTAGCAAAACATTAAAATCGGTAGATCTGGGTATCTGGGGGGGATAGGGGTACGTTGGGGTTTTCTGTATGGGGTGGGTATTATTTTGGCAGCTGTCCTTTAAGTCTGAAAATATTTCAAAATAAAAAGTTTTAAAACAACAACAAAAAACAAACAAATAACTTATTTAGTAAATTCTCTCTCACTCTTCAATACACTATACCACATTTTCTCTTCTTTCCTTAAAGGTTACCACATCCACTCCCTCCAACACCTGACTTGTCTGTACCCCTTTCCCTGTTCACCCCAGGCTCTTACATCTTGGAGAAAATAGGTATGAGCAAATGGTTAAGTACCTTATATTCATATCACTAAAGCCATCAATCTGCTTTCGTCCATATCCACCTTCTCTCCCTCTTTTGTCACTATGCCAAGTCCTCATCTACTCAAAAACTTCACTCCTAAAATTAGCCATCTTTCTCCCATATCATCAGTTCTCCGCTGTACAAAATCATTCTGACCTTTTATCTCTCATTTTAAAAGAAAAGTCAACAATCGCCCAAGTTCTCTATTTACATGAAAACTCGTGGCTTTAGTCTCCTATGAACCATTAAATTCTTTATTGGAGACTCGTCTGTGCTACCAACTTTTAGGCCGAAAAGATCCCGACACCAGGTTTTAGGTGCAGGTCAAACAAGAAAGACTGGAGGGCTAATACTATCGCTGACACTAGGTTAGAGTCTGAAATAAGACTCAGAAGTTGTGGGGACGGAAGTGTGGCTCAAGGAGTACAATCCCTAAGGACGGAGCCAGGGAGAAATCCCGTCTGATGGGATAGGAAATTCTGGGCTTCCCCACCCTGGGGAGGAAGGAGGGCCAAGTATTCTCTGATCCACGCCGCTACCTCAAACAGCCAAGCCCTCCCCCTCCTCCGCAAAAGGCCCCGCTACTCACGTTCGCCCTCTTGGCTGCTTGCATCGCCATCTTGGCTGGCTGATGAGATTACCGCAGCAGATACTGGAATTCCTCGGGACACCGCCGGGGCTTCGCTCAGCTTCGAGCGCAACACGGAGTCAGAAGCAAGACATCAACATCCAGGCTCGGCCGGAAGCTGTTATAACGCCGTGGGAGAGCGCCGTTTCGCGCTCAGACGTACTGACGTAGAGCCCCTCTTCAAAAAAACTCCCAGGGCAAAGAGACCCGGAGGCCAGAAAGCGGAAGGGCGAAAGTCCGAGACGCTTCCGGGTCTTGGGCCCAGAGGGGCGGTGTTCCGGTCGGAGCGCCGGAGCCGGGGGATCCGGCCGGAAGAGGCGGGGCCTGAGGCGGACGCCGTAGGGCTGGCCCCCAGGCTGCAGGGCGCGCGTGTGGAGGCGCGAGAGCGGGTTGCGTCGCCGCTGACCTTGCTTCAGCACTGGGCGTCCCGGCCCTGCTGTGGCCTCCCCGGCTTGAGCACTGGGCGTCCCGGCCCTCCCTGTCATCTCCGCGGCGACGCGCGTCCAATCACAACACACGCCCCGACGGCCCCAGTCCGCGCAAGCAGTGCTTCCCACTCTCTCTTTATTTCCTCAAACCCAATTTACACTGATGTGTTACCAAGGTCGGCTGAGGGCCAAGGGAAGCGGGCTGGGGAGTGGCACCCAGGGAAGGCCTGGGGTGACCATGCCCGCCCCGCCTCCGTCTTCACTGGGGCAGCTCCAGAACGATTTTGCCCACGTTCCTGTTACTCTCCATGTACGCGTGGGCATCTCTGATCTCGGTCACCGGGAAAACTCTGTCCAAAACAGGCAGTAGACGCTGGGGGCCCTCCGAGGAGAAGTGAGGCAGAGCTTGTTCCGTGAAAGCCTTCACCAGCATTTGCTTGTACTAAGAGGAGGAAAAGGAGTGTGTCAGGCTGGACAGAGGCCTTACCCTGCCACTTCCCATACTGTACAGCCTTTGCTCTCTCTGAAAAGTGTACACAACTGAAAAAGCACACAGGAGTACCCTCACCATGTCCCAGCATGTATGTTCATGTCCCCCAGTGTGGAACATCTGTCCCAGTTAAGAGCTGAAACCTGCGGTAAAATAGTCTCATCACTGACAACCTAAGGGCAGTTTTTAAATAAAAGCTTCAAGCAGGAGGCAGCCACAGACAGGACTCACATGGGATCAGTGCAAAAAGGGAGGCTTAAGCTCTGCCGTCCACCAGCTGGTGTGAAGCGTCATGTTGGGATTGAATTGTGTACCCCAGTTTGGAAATGGTCTTGGCCCACATTTTGGCAGCTGTGGACCTATTGTAAATAAGTCCTCTTTACTATGTTACTTCAGTTAAGGTGTGGCCCCACCGAAACGCTTTAATCTGGATTTCTGGAGCCCTTTATAGGCAGAGTGAAAGTCAGGAGAGAGAAGCCACGGGGAGCAGCCAGAAGCTGGAAGTCAATGGAACCCAGAAGAGAAAGCCATGTGCATTGCCATGCAACAGAAAAGCCAAGGAACCCCAAAGATTGCAGCCAACCAAAAGATACCAACCCCCGGAGGAAACAAGCCTTCTAGCCTCTGAAACTGTGAGCCAATGAATTCCTGTTGTTAAGCCAACCCATTGTATGGTATTGGTTTTAGCAGCTGGGAAACAAAAAACAGAAACATTTCCAAAGCTGGCACCTGTTAGAATGCCACATAGATGATTTCAGGAACATATAATCTGTTGAAGGTAGGGGCTTCCTAACTTTTCTTACCATAAACAAAGCATTCTGCCTTTGAAAACAAAGTCTTGGAACTACTAGAAGTACTTCCTAATATGCTCATTCTGTTAGAAAGTTCAGAGAATATATGAGGTGTTAGCCACCCTCTTTCCAAGATGCTGAGGCTTCTATTGACCAACCCTAACTAGTTCTATGAAATTGGGCTACCTCTTTATCAGGGAGAGAGGGGGTAGGTTTCTATATAGGTTCCTTAACCTAAGATGTGACAGAGCTGCTTTTCTCAGGGTTATGCAAATCAATTCACTTTTCTGGATAATAGTTAAATCACGTTTTCTTTTCACTGATCACTCACCTTTTTGTCCCTAGATCTCAGCAAACTGGTGTTTAGACTTCCTCGTTTAAAAAGTAGCTTTGAAAACAGGGGCCCACTGATGTCAGCTCCTCCCATCAGGCCATAGAGAACCCAGCGACCATCTAGAGCCAAGCAGTTGACATTCTTCTCCCAATAGGATCCACCTATGCAGTCTAGGATAAGGTTGACTCCAGCACCTTCCGTGTGAAACAAATTTGTGATGCCAGTTAGACACAGAAAGCTTGGCACAAATAAGACTCGTGATATATTGTGGCTCTGTGGGGATAAATAAATACAGGTGCAAGTGGTAAATCTGTGGTTTGGAACGAGAAACATTGCTCCTGGAACTGTTGAAAATGGAGTTTAAGTAGCTGAACTCTATGATAGAGCACGTGTGATACAGTTGATCTTATATGATCCCTAGCCACAGCAAGAGGGAAAAGGGGCAACACCATAAACTAATATCTTCCCTCACCCCACTGGCACACAGGCATGAGTGAGAAGGGAACAGGGGAGGTCTGCCCAGGCTACAGAGCAGGCTAGATATTCACATTTAGGTTACGGAGTGCTGCACTGGGTTATCTGAATGGTAGGCTTGCTGACTTTTGTTTTATCTCTCCTTTTCTACTCATCTGAAAAAAACTGAAAGAGATGAGCTATATTTTTTTGAAGTGGACATCCCCTCTCCCACTTATCTCCCTAGCACCCAACTCTACTCTGACCAACTCAAAACTGGTATTCTGTCTCAAGCCTCCTGTTTACTCCCTGCAGAGTCGCAGGTAGGAAAGAAGAGGTCCTAGATAATTCCAAGCCAACTCTGTGTGATTATCCAGTTTCTAAAATGTGTATAAATCATATCACTTGCATGAATGTACATGGAAACAATCTTTGTCCTAAATATTGACTGTCTGTCCCCATTGGTCAAACACCAGAGGACTAGAATTTGACCTGGGCAACTGTGGTGCATTTAGCCGAGGCAAGACCAATCCAGAGCACTGGGAACCTTGAGGCTGATGAGAGTTTTATTTAATCATCCCTGAAACTCCTGCCAAGCTGCAGAAGCAGTTCTTTACCTTTGGTGAATTTCAGTGTTGCTTCAGAAAAGTCCTCTTCTTTGTAATTGAATCCAGCAGCTGCTCCGAGCTTTGCTGCCATCTGAAGCTTGTGCTGCGAGCCTGCTGTGACCAGAGGAAGAGCTCCGGCCATCCGGGTGAGCTGGATGGCAGCTGTGCCCACACCACTTGATCCTGCATGGATCAGTACAGAGTCTCCGGCCTGAACATTGCCTGTGACAGAAAGTACAGGAATAGTTCCCTTTACTTTGCAACTGCTACTTATTCCTCACATGGTCACATTCTGCCATGATTGCCCCCGCCCTGGGGCCACCAAAAGTCACATCTCTTGCTCTCTTAACTGCCTATTTTTGTCCATACTGGCAGTTCTTTTTTGTCTTATTGACTCTGGTCAAAGTGAAAAACAACCTTTTGAAAGTTATTATTATTAGCAGCTACACTCAACAATTCTGTTTTCCCTGTGAAATAATACTAAAAATCACAACTCTGCTCTAGACCTGAATCAGTAAGAATAACCACCATTCTTACTGTCACCACCTGAAGCCAGCCCTTCTGTCTCAAGTTGGCTCCTAGCTCATCTCATTCATCTAGGCACCATACACAAGCCACCAGGATTCCCTTTCTGAAATGAAGCTTTCATCATGTCACTTTCCACTCAAAATTTAAGGTGGTTCTTTGTTGGGGACTGAATCATGTCCCCCACAAAAGGCATGTTCAGGACCCAACACCCTGGTCCTGTGGGTGTGAACCCATTTGTAAATAGGACCTTTGAAGATGTTACTAGTTAAGGTGTGCCCAAACTGAATGAGGGTGGGCTTCATCCAATATGGCTCACAAGCAAAGGAAATTTTTTTTTTTTTTTAAAGATTTTATTTATTTATTCATTTATCACCCCCTTGCTGCTTGTGCTCGCTGGGTCAGCTAACCACGCCGTGCAGGCGGGCTTGCCTTCACCAGGAGACCCCGGGAACCGAACCCGGGGCCTCCCATATGGTAAACGGGAGCCCTACTGATTGAGCCACAGCCGCTTCCCAAGCAAAGGAAATTGAACACAGAGAGAAGCCGTGGAAGAAGAAAAAACTGGAAGTCAGTGTAACCTGGAAGAGAATGGAGAAGATGCCATGTGCATAGCCATGTGATGGAACCCCAAGGATTGCTGTTTAGCCAGAAAACACTGATCTCAGGAAGAAGCAAGCCTTCACGCCATTAAAACCGTGAGCCAATAAATTCCTGTTGTTAAGCCAACCCAATTGTATGGTACTTATTTTAGCAGCCAAGAAACGAAAACATTCTCGTTGGTGTTTGCATCATGTCCAGCCAGCGTGGCTAAGGCCACCACATTCTGATTCCAGCCTCATCCCTAACAAAGGACAATAGTTATCCTTCACTTCTGAGCAGCCCATATCACCTTGATGCTATTTCTTAGGTTACCCCTGATGCTTGGCATACCTACTTTCCATCACAACTCTACCAGCCCTTCAAATCTTTCTCTTTTGGAAGCTTTCTCAGACCACCTTTCACCAACCAACTTTTCCCATCTTGAGCTTGTATTGTCATTAGAGACACAGGCTGCCCTTTCAAATCCTGTGTCTAATTGTTTGCTGTATAATTCTTGTGAATGTGCCTTGTCTTCCCAGTTGCACTGAGCTCCCTAAAAGCAGGGACCAAGTCTTTCTAGGCTCCCTCTTGTGAGCTTTGGCTGGCCTCAGCAGGGTTTGGGGAGAAATAAATGAGTAGATTGTGGGGCCCCTTCTTTTTCACTTGGGCTCCCAGAGAGAAGCTCAATATGACTTTGAGAAGCTTGGACCAATGCAAGCTACACTGTGAAGATGTGTACAGGCCTTCCACCTGCTAACCATGATTTTCATCCTCAACATCAAGCCATTAGTTATGTTTTGAGGACCTTATACTGTGCCTGGTACAGTAGGGTAAAGTGCTGGGGCTGGTGTGACTAGGTGACCAGGCTAAGAAAAGGTACAGGGGGTGGAAAATTGTAGGGTTGGCCTTGGGGACATAAGCCACCTAGTGCTGGAGTGTAGAGCGCTGAGGGTGTGATGAGAGACAAAGCTGGAAGGTTAGGTGGGGCCCAGCCACAGAGGGCACTCTGAATGTGGGAACCACCATAGGTTTTGGAGTAGAGGGTGCCTGGGTCAGAGCTGTGCTTCTGCAAGAATAATTCAGCAGAAGGACTGGAGTGGGTTGAGTGTCCATCTGCTGAATTAATCTTGTGGAAGCCCAGCTCTGAGGGGACCTTTTGAGAAGAAATATCTAGTGGAGCTCCTAGGACAGAGGCAACCCAAGGACAGATATCTGGACCTCTCTGATCCCTTTCAGTGTAAGAGCAATGGAACAAGGATGTCTCCTCCACTGCCTGTGAGGGACATGAGCAGAAGGACAGTAGGACAGTTTACTCCCCTCTGGGGATGGGGCCAAGCAGCTGGACTGGCTCTGAGAACCTTGGTTCCACCTCATGTTGTTCATAAAAACACTGTCTCTAGTTGTCTGCAGAGGGGCTGGGCCAGGTCAGCTTAGGGATTAGAGGTTAAGGCTGTGATTAGAGGACAGGGTTGTGTCAGGGCATCAGTGAGGGGCTCAGAGGTGAGGGTTGGGTCAATCGGAGGCCTGGGTTGGGGTCAGTGTCTGGCTTCAGGTGACAGGGCTGGGCTGGCAGGAGGGAGTCTTGAGGGGTGGGGGATTTCCTCACCCACAAAGTGCAGCAGCTGGAAGGCAGTGAGCCAGGCCTCTGGGATGGCGGCAGCCTGGAGCAGGGACAGTCCTGCGGGGATGGGCATGAGGAGCCCTTCGGGGACGGTGACATACTGAGCCTGGCCCCCACCGGGTAGCAGAGCCATGGCCGAGTCTCCAGGCTTCCAGTGGCCCTGGCAGCCCGGCCCCAGCTCTACCACATGTCCAGCTGCTTCCAGTCCCAAAATGCTGCTGGCTCCTGGGGGCGGGGCATACTGGCCTTGCCTCTGCAGAGAGAGGGGTGCATGGGTGAGTGGTAAACATGATCAGAAATCCTGTGTCCTCATCTCTGGCCCTCTTCCAATATCCACTCTTTCTCCCAGACCAAAATTTCAGGATGATGTCAGGTTTTGTAAGTCAGGAAAAGGGAGAGGAGAGGTCATTTGTCTTATGCAGATCATACAGTCATTGGGTGTCTTAACTAGCAGTGTCCTTAGCTATTTATCTAATCTAAATCCCTTGTTTTACAAATGGAGAACCTGAGGCCTGGGCAGGAAAATGCCTAGTCCAATGTCATAAAGGAAGTTAGTAGCAAGACTAGGAACAAAACCCTGGCTTCCTTCATCATAATTCCCTTAAGAGCAGCTGCCATATATACAATGCCAGGCTCGATGCTAGGTACTCATTCCACTCCTCAGAGGCCTCTGGTCTTCCAGGTTCTTTAGAACCGGTGAGATTAATAAGGAGCGTCATCCTTTGAGGAGCTTTTTCAAAGCACACTTGCCTGGGCTTAATCATATTTATTTTGAAAAAGTGCCCCAGGTGATTTGGCTGCACATTTCTGAATTGCCCCAACCAATGTGACTGATCCAGTACAGCAGGTGAAATAGTAGGCAAAATAAATCCTCTCTTGGAATCCTGCCCCCTGCCAAATGTAGGACACAGGGTGGAAAGAGCTCAGGCTTTGCAGTCACGAAGACTCAAATCGATCGCAGCTCCCGTAATTACCAGTGTTGTGGCGTTGGGCATAGGGCTTAAGCTCTCTGACCCTCAGTTTCTTTATCTATAAATGACAAATAGTGAACAGGTGACTCCTCACAGTTGCTGTGAGGAGTAAATGAGGGAACGTGTAGCACACCGCCTAAAACACACAGCTCTCAACAAATGCTCGTTCACGGCTCCTTGTGTGGAGGCCTGGGCAGATCGCGGATGCACACAGGGTGGCTTCTGCTTTGCAAATGGCCAAGGTGTTCTGCTTTGTGGAAACAAAGGAGGCCAAATGATTGCACGTTGAGAAACCGCTCCGCAGCCGCTGTGCACAGATCCTGGCGAGGCTGCCCGGCGGTGCCAGTCCTTCGTTTGCCGGGTGAGCGGCGATTGCAGGCAAGCGAGGCGCCGGGTCCCGCCCTGCACCTGCCGCGTCCTGCCCCCGCCGCGTCCTGCCCCCGCCGCGTCCTGCCCCCGCCGCCTCCTGCCCCCGCCGCGTCCTGCCCCCGGTACCTGGAGCAGGTCTGCCCGGTTCAGGGCGCTGGCCGCCACCTTGAGAAGGACTTCACCCTCCCCCGGGCTCGGCCTGGCCACCTCCTTGAGGGAGAGGTTCTCTGGTCCCCCTGGCTCGTCAAAGTGCACAGCTAGCATGTTCTCTGAGGACACAGGGGCAAGGGGCTCCCGAGCCCGCCTCCCCGCGGCCGCCCTCCGTGGGCCCTGCACGTGGCGCCCGCCCCGCGGCCCCGCCGCCCGCAGACCCACCCCGCGCGACGCCCAGGGGAGCCCGCTGAGGGGGCCGGGCCTGCGGGCTGCCAGGCGGCGGGCAGGCGCCCTCTGGCGGCCCTGGGGCCCTCCCTCCCCTCCCCGCCCCAGGTCACTGGCGCCGGGCGGGGCGACTCCCCCGGGGCCGGGGCCGCCCTGCCCGCTCCCCGCGCCCCTGCGCGCGCGGTGGGTCTTCGTAGCCGGACCCCAGGGCGCTGGGGCTGCCTCAGCCGCCCCTGGAATGGACGCCTGGGCTCCGCACAACTCCAGGGGTGCGGCCGACCAGAGCCAACCCTTGGCCTCTTCCTTTTCCTCCTGCGTCCTTTAAAATGCAAAGCTGGTGAGTGACAGGCGCGTCACATTTTTTCTTCCCTGGAGCCTCTGAAAATCAGCCAGGAGAGACAAGTTTCTTCTCTTCCACCGGGAGTCAGACCTCACCTCTGGGCAGGCTTCTTGACTGTGTGGGAGGGCAGGTGGGCTGCTAAAGAAGAGAAGTGAGAGGAGCCGTAGGAAAGCAGCAGTCCTGAGACCCCCCCTCCTCCTCCTGCTGCTGACATTCCTGGGGGAGGAGGTGCAGCCCTGGGAAGATGCTGCCCGATGAGGCAGTTCTGACTGCTGAAGACCTGAATAAACACGCTACGCGAGGATGTCCCGCACGCTTGGTACAACGGACGGTTTAGACCAGATAGTCTTTGTTGGGGGCGACTGTCCTGCGCACTGTGGGATGTTGAGCAGCATCCCTGGCCTCTCTGCACACTAGACGCTCTGGCACCCCACCCCACCCCCCGCCCCCAGGTGTGACAAGAAAAAAACCTCTCCCGACATTGCCACGTGTCCCCGTTGAGAGCCATTGGGCTGGATGAACAGGTACATATGTGCATCTATAAAGAAACAGGCTGAAGTCGGGGGAGGTCAGGGGATGATGGATTCTTCTAGGTTCTTGGCTATGTTACATTAAATAATTTAAGAACATGCCGGTTAGTTAGTAGTTTCTTGAGAAAATGGAAGAGAACAGAAACGGGAGAAAATGGCAGATCAGGCATCCCCAGATGGAGGTGCGGTGCGGCTCCTCCAGGCCGAGAGAGCGATTTTACCTCTATTAAGCCCTTAATTACTCTTCCCCTTGCCAGTGTTGGGGGGGGGGGCGCGCTCAGCTGTTCGCTGCTCCGACTGAATGGTGAGGCCCCTTGAGGGTATTCCGAACTTTCCCTAGACCCCAAGGGGATCTCCTTCCAATCTCGTGCCAAATGGGGTTCTCCCAGGGTTCTTCCGGCAGCCTTCTTGGTGGCGGTCTTTCCCTCAGGGGGTTTCCAGGCAGGCTTCCATGGTCACGTTTTCGGGGCCATGTTTTTCTGCCAGGTCTTAGACTCCTCCTTTTCTTTTCCTAAACTAACCTGCCTCAAGGCTAGATAGCATCCTTTTGCAGTGGCTTACACTTTACTGATTCTGCGCATGCATTCTCTCATTCGATCTTTATGATACTTTACTACAGAGGAACTGAGATGTAGGAAGGTTCATTTGATTTCCACGAGGCACATAGCTAGTAAATGTCAGAGCCAGGAGTCAAACCCTTGCCTCTCTTTCTATTAAAGTGCCCTGTCTCACGTAACAATCTTTCCTACCACTTGGCAAAGCCCCCTCTTCCTGATTCATGTCCCTCTACTGAGAACACCTTTTGCAAAAGGCCATTCAAAGGTTGTGTTTTATAAGGTCTCTTGTTTTCTAAAAATGTCTGTCAGTCACTATCCTTCCTCTTTCCACCTATATCAAAATTATCATTGCAAGGAAAGGGACCAAGGAAGCCAAAAAGTTTATTCAAAGGGAAGGTCCATGTGAGCCCTTTTCTGGAGCACGTTGGTGGATATTTCTTACTACTTTTGCGGGTAGACTCTAGTGACTCAGAGAAAGGGACTGTGTCCTAGGGAGGGCAGGAAACCTCTGTTGCTGGCTCCCTGGAGCTTAAAGAATAAGATCTAAACTCAGTAGCCTGGCACTTAAGGTCCTTCTCCCTCCCTCTCCCCCACCCTCCGTGCCCCACCCCCTTCCTAGAGAAAACCTACCTGTACTTCAAGGCCCCATTTATGCATCTCAGGAGATTCTCCAGAGGATTATGGGAATGTGGCTCCCTTTTTCTCTCCTCCCACTTCTAGAGATGTCTGCCTCTCCTGAATTAAATTGCTACTGGGTCCTATGAGCAGATGGGGACAAAGAAAGGACCTTAGGCTCTGTTGACTCCAGGCTGAGGGAACGTGTGGGGCTTTCCCTCTCCTGGCCCTTAGTCTAAGTAAACATCTGAAGAACACTACCAGAGTGTCTAGTCAAGGATTAGAAAACAGTGGACCCTGGGGGAAAGCTTGGTCAATGGAGATTTGTGGGAAATTAGATATCCATGTGCATATATCTGGCCTCTGTGGTCCATAGGAGGCTCAGATGGAGCTTAATGGCTCCTGAGAATAGGCAAGTACAGGGAGTCGAAGGAACAGGGAGTCCTCTTGCCAACGTATACATTCCCAGCCTACAGACATAGAGACCACTTTCCCCTTCACTGTCTGTAGCTCTGCCATAGTAATTTAGGGTACCCCAAAATCAGAAAGTAACTTATTTAATGGTGCTCCACAGCCAGAGTCAAGATCTGTCAGAACAAACATATGCCCAGCAAAATAGAGCAACTCGAGGAAACAGATGAAAACTTGAAAAAAAAATTAAAGAATTTGAGAACATTCAGGAAAACCAAAAAAGTATTTCAAGAATTAAAAAAAAAAAAAAAAAGATTTCTTGGAGCCAATACAGCTCAAGTGGTTGAGCACCTGCTTCCCATGTACGAGGTGCTGGATTCATTCCCCCCCAAAAAGGATTTCCCATTTAAATGATTCTAGTAGATACTTTAAAGGAGATGGTCATTGTTGAAGTAGTGGCCCAGAAGAAAAAGAGCAAGAAATATCTCCCATAACAAAGCAAAAGCCTTTAAAGATCTTTTAAGAGTTGGAACTCATACAAAGATAAGTGAGGTGGAAGATAAATTCAGGAGACCTAACATGAGAATAATAGGAGGAAGAGGAATAGATGAAGAAGATGCAAAAGTTAAACAAATAATAGAATAAGATTTCCCTGAACTAAACTTAATTCTGCAGATCAAAAAGTTTCACTGAGGTGGGGCAGATGTGGCTCAAATGGTTGGGCATCCATCTCTCATATGGAGGGACCTGGGTTCAATCCCTGGGACCTCCTGGTAATAATAAAAATATAGAAGGTGCGTGGGCTGCCAGGCCCCGCCAGCAGGTAAGCCCCCCAGGCCCCGCGCCTGGGTGCGCCATCAGGCCCTGCTGAACCATGCAGCAAGATGATGGCATAACAGGAGAGTCAAGACGGGTGGTGCCAAAAAACAAACAAACCAGGAACTAAGGTGGCTCAGGTGGTAGGGTAGGACACATCTCTCCCACATTGGAGGTTCCCAGGATCGAATCCCGGTGAAGACAGGAGGAGAAGGATAAGAAGAGAGGGCAGGAAACAGACACAGAGAATTGCCCAGTGAATGGACACACACACACACACACACACAGAGCAAAAATGGAAGGGGGGGGTTTAAAAATGGATAAAAAGTAAATAAATCTTAAAAAAAAATTTTTCCACTGAGTATCAAGCCTGTATTGATGAGAAAACACACACACCTATATTCTGTAAAATTCCTGAACTTCTAACAAACTTTGAGGTGGAAAGAACAAGTTATTTACAATAGATTTAAAAATCAAGATAGCATCTAGCTTTTATCTTCAACCCTTGGAGTTAGAAGAGAGTGGAGTAGCATCTATCAACTAGAAGAAAAGGACTGTAGCCCAGTAATCCTATACCCAGTTAAGATATAATTCACTTGTCATAGCAAAATCTTTACTTCAGAGATACATCACCCAGATACCCATCTGTCAATATTTTAAGAAAGGCTCCAACCAAATAACATATCTTTTTTTTTTTTTTTTTTTTTTTAAAGATTTTATTTATTTATTCATTTATCCTCCCCTTGCTGCTTGTGCTCGCTGGGTCAGCTAACCACGCTGTGCGGGCGGGCTTGCCTTCACCAGGAGGCCCCGGGAACCGAACCCAGGGCCTCCCATATGGTAAACGGGAGCCCTACTGATTGAGCCACAGCCGCTTCCCAAATAACATATCTTAAAGCAGACACTTCAAGACGGGAGAAGTGGGAAAGGAAACAATTGTATACAACAAGCTTTCCAAAAAAAGAAATAACATTAAAACTGAGTACAGGGAAACGGATGTGGCTCTAGAGGTTCGGCGTCCGTCTACCATATGGAGAGACTGGGGTTTGATCCCCGGTACCTCCCGGTAAAAAAAAAAAACAAAAACTGAGTACATTAAAAGCAAACAGCCATCCAAATGGATAAGGAGAGATGAGGAATGTGTAATGTAAGTGCTAAATTAAGAACCTTTAAAGTATAAGGGAGTTATTTTGAGGGAAATTCTAATAATAGCCAAACACTAAATGTACCAAACCATCTCAGCAAATCCAGGGGATTTCATCTTATCAGTGGTGGCTTGGTGGGGGAAAGAATCAAGAGAGGACTCACAGAAGGGAGGATATAATTTAATGTGGGAAATAGATTATATTTAGTAAAAATTTATTAAAATAATTTAATGTGGGAAATAGATTATGAAAGTTGAGAAATGTATACTAAAACTTCCAAAGTAACAAGGGAATAAAATGGAATGATAGCCTCTTAATAAAACAGCCAAGGAAAATAAAAGGAAAAAGAGGAAACAAAATGTTTAATTAGAAATTAAAATGGAAGAATAAAATCAAGTATATCAATTACTACAATAAAATTAAATGGACTAAATTCTCCCATTAAAAGACCGATGTGACAGATGAATTAAAAAAGGTAGCATCGGAAAGCAGCTGTGGCTCAATCAGTAGGGCTTCCGTTTACCATATGGGAGGCCCCGGTTCGGTTCCCAGGGCCTCCTGGTGAAAGGCAAGCCCGCCCGCATGGCGTGGCTAGCTGACCCAGCGAGCACAAGCAGCAAGGGGGGGATAAATGAATAAATAAATAAAATCTTAAAAAAAAAAGGTAGCATCTATGAAGAAGATATAATAATTATGGGCCTAAATGCATAAAACAACAAAGGAGCTAAATTCACAAAGAAAACCCCATTAGAAATTCAAGGATAAATGGATAAAAATGTAGTTATATTATATTTCTCTCAGAATTTGAATGACCTAATAGAGAAAAAAATTGATGAGGACACAGAAGAATTGAATGATGCAATCAGTAAATGAAATGTAGTAAACCCTGGAAATAGAGCATAAACATGTAAGTCCATGGGGCATTTACAAAATTAATCAAGTACTTGTCACTAAAGAAAAATCTTAAATTCAAAACAGCAGGGATTTTACAGGCCATATTTTCTCAATCACATGTCAATTAAATTAAAAGTAAACAATAAAAAGATGATCCCTCAACTCCCCCCACACACACACACCCCAACCCTTAGTTATTTGGAAGTTAGGAAGCACGTTCTGAGCTAACCCTTGGATTAAAGTGGATATTAACAAGGAAATTAAAGGAAAGGAGGGAGAATTACAAATTATGCAGAAATCAACAGAAAGAAAATAATCTTAAATGTGTTCACTATTAATGAAGAAACATTAAAAATGAAGGAATTTAAGAAATTAGAAAAGGAACACAAAATAAACATAAATAAACTGGACAGAAGGACTTAATAAAAATAAAAGTTGGCATTAGGAAAATAAAAAACTTCTTTTTTAATTAGAAAGGATAAACCCCATAACACCATTGGTTTATAAAAACCAATAATATAAATGAACTCCATTGTGAATTGGCTTTAGGGAACAAGAGAGAACCAAAGTCTGAAAGACTAGGAATGGGAAAGGAGATATAACTACAGATACATAAGTCATTAAAAAATAATAAAATTAAATTACATGTAACTCTAAGGCAATACATTTTTAAAATCTAGAGAAACTGGAGGATTTTCTAGTAAAACTACTCTTCCCACTTCCCAATAGGAGGAGTAATTTTCTCTCACCCCATTAATTTTGGGCTTGGCCTAGTGAATTGCTTTGGCCACTGGAATGTGGCATTTATAACAACTCACTAGTTCCTATCTGAAGATTTAGGAGCATGGTCAGTTTCCATTAGCTCTCTTGCCCTCCTGTCATCCACCAGGAAGTATTGCCTTCAGCTTGTCCAGGGACGAGGAACAGGTAGAGCAGACCTGAACCCAACTCATTGTCCTAGGCCAAGCACAGTAGATCCCAGGAGGACCCAGCATAGCCATAACTGAGTAAAAAATAAACATTTGTTGTAAATTGTCAAGTTTATTTTCTCAGCAAAATTAATAAAGAAAAAAACTTCTCTAAAAAATACTAAAAAAGATAAAGGAAAAAAAAAACTAAAAGATTAGCAAATAGAATCTAGCAATTTACCAAAAGAATTACACAATGACTAAACAGAATTAATATTAGGAAATCTAACAACAAATTCAAGGAGAAACGCCATATGAACCAATCAATAGATACTAGAAAGGCATTGATTAAATCCAGAAGCCATGTGTCATAAAAAGGAAAAAAACTATAGTTGATTATTTCCCAAAAACCCATAGCAACCTAAATGGAAACACATTAAAGCCAATTTAGTTAAAATTAGGAAATAGACAGGGATGCCCACTATTGACATTAACATTACTTTGGAAGTTTTAATAAATGCAATAAGACAAAAAAGGAAGTAACTGATATAAACACTGGAAAAGTGGTAAAACTATCTTCTTTTTTGCTGTTGATATAATTGTATACCTAGAAAGCCCAAGAGATACCAGTTAAAACAATTACTGACATAAGATATTTTCTTTTTTGGTTGCCTGGATACAAGATACATATGAAAATGCAAAATATATCCCTTTTAAAATAGTAGCACAAGCTATAAAAGGCTTAGGAATAAGTTGTTAATAACAAAAAAGGTACAGACATTATATGAAGAAGACTATAAAACTATAGGAGAACAGAAAACAAGATTTGAACAAATAAAACAATACCAGGTTTTTGGATGAGAAGACAGTATCATAAAAATGTCAATTCTACCAAATTAATATATAAATTAAATGTAAATTTAATTGTGTCAAAATGATGTTAAAGTTCATCTGGAAGAATAAATGATCCCAAATGGACAATATATATATATATGAAAAAGAATACTGAGTAAGACTTTCATTACCAGATGTCAGAAAATACTAAAAGTAATGACAACAATAATTATAGTACTAATGGAGAGTTTGTCCCATAGAAATAAAAAAGCATGAATATGTAAAGACATATGTACAGAGATGTCCATTCCAGCATTAATCATAGTGACAAAAATCTAGAAACAAAGTATACCCCATCAAAAGGGGAATGGCTGGATAAATGATGACTTTTAAGCATTAGTTTGCCATAACAAAGTACCACAAACTGGGTGGCTTAAAACAACAAAAAATTATTCTTTCACAGTTCTGGAGGCTGGAAATCTGAAATCAAGGGATCAGCAAGGCCATGTTCTCTCTGAAGGCCCACAGGAAAAAATCTTTCTTTGTCTCTTCTGGCTTCTGGTGGTTGCCAGCAATCCTTAGTGTTCTTGGTTCTAATTTGATATGACCTCATCTTTACTTGATCACATCTGTAAAGACACACTCAACTTGTGACTGTGACTGTGGTGGTTTGGAACTGTATGTACCCAGAAAACCATGTTCTTAAATTTAATCCACTCCAATGGGTGTAAACCTATATTGTAAGTAAGACCTTTGATGAGGTTACTTCAGTTAAGGCATGACCCAGATTGGGTCTTAATCCTCTTACTGGAGACCTTTATAAACAGGATGACTACAAAGAGAAAGAAAGAGGATGCCATGGAAGCAAGAAGCTGAAAGCAATGAAACCGGGAAGGGAAGGCAAGGGAAGGAAGAGAAGCAGATGCTGCCATGTGCCTTGCCATGTGGCAGGGGAACCAAGGATCGTCGGCAACCAATATTTGGGAAGAAAGCATTGCCTTGATGATGCCTTTATTTGGTCATTTTCCTAGACTCTAACCAGAGGCAAATAAATTCTGGCTGTTTAAAGCCAACCCATTTCATGTTATTTGCTTGGTGTAGCCTAGCAAACTAAAACAGTGACCTTGTTTGATCTAAGGTCATATTCACGAGTTCCTAGTAGACATGAATTTTGGGGGGACACTATTCAACCCAGTACAGAATCCATTCGAAAAATGAACTAGAGCCACAGGCATTGACATAGAGGGATTTCTACGAAACATTTGTTTAATGAATAACACTTTAGTAAAGCAATGACAAAAACCTCATTATGTGTGTGGTAGTTTGAGACTATGTACCCCAGGAAAACATGTTCTTAAAGCTGGTCAGAAAAGAAAAGAAAAGAAAAGGAAGGGAAGGGAAGGGACGGGACGGGACGGGAAGGGAAAAAAAACAAAAGAAATAAAAGAAAGAAAAAGCTGGTCCAGGGAGGTGGCTGTGGCTCAATCAGTGGGGCTCCCGTTTACCATATGGGAGGCCCCGGGTTCGGTTCCCGGGACCTCCTGGTGGGGGCAGGCCCGCCCGCGCGGCGTGGTTGGCTGACCCAGCGAGCACAGGCAGGAAGGGGGGGATGAATGAATAAATAAATAAAATCTTTAAAAAAAAAAAAAAAAGCTGGTCCATTCCTGTGGGTATGAACCTATTGTGGGTGGGACCTTTTGATTAGGTTACTTCATTGAAGGCATGGCCCAGGGTGGATCTTAATCCTCTTACTGAAGTCCTTTATAAATGGGATGAAAAGAGAGACAGAGAGAAAGCCAGAGAATAAAAGTCAGAATCAAGAAGGTGAAGCAACAAAACTCAAAACTTGAAGAGACGAGAGAGCCGAGCGTACACTGCCATGTGTCTTGCCATGTGACAGAGGAGTCCAGGATTGCTGACATCTGGTCTTTGGGGAGAAAGCATTGCCTGATAATGCCTTGATTTGGACATTTTTCTCAGCCTCAGAACTGTAAGCTTGCAAGGCTATAAATCCACATGGTAAAAGCCATTCAATTTCTGGTATATTGCTTTTGGCAGCCTTGCAGACTAAAACAAAATATATACACAATTACACACACACACACACACACACAAACACCCCATTATATGAACTATATGAACATGGAAAAATATATCAAAGGGTGTGTCAGAGTTTGATGTAATTATGAATTCCAAAAATATAATTGAATCATGCTTGTAAACTGATCTGTTAATCTGGGCATGATTAGGTTAGGATTAGGGCATTGAGCCCCACCCCTTGGTGGGTGGGGAATTGAATATTAAAGGCAAGGCAAAGGACAGTTGAAGTAGTCTTTTGAGAAGCAGTTTTGATGTTGGAAAGAAGGCCCCAGGGGAAGAGAAGCAAGCTGTTCGCCTAATCATCTACAGCTGACCTTGTGGAGGAACCAGGAGCTAAGCCCGGAGAGAAATGCAGCCCCGGGAAGAGAGGAACCCCAGAAGCCTGAACCTTGGCAAACGCCAGCAGCTCTCTTGCTCTAACACGTGGCAATGGACTGTGGTGAGAGAAGAAACTTAATGCTTTATGGCCTGGTATCTGTGGACTTCTACCCCAAATAAATACCCTTTATAAAAACCAACCCATTTTTGGTATTTTACATTAGCACCCCTTTGGCTGACTAATACAGGGTGTAAACTAGGTTATTTTGGGTTACCTGGGAAAAAGTGCTGTCATGTGAAGTAGGGAAAAATAAAAAAGAAAGGGAGGATAAATGTATAACTTTTAAGCTCTTTATATGTGGAGCTATGTAAAATAAATAAAAATTTTAAATTAAGGAAAAAAATGGATATAGATTATTACAGTAATGGCCCCAATGAACCATTCCTTCCTATGGTCAGACCCTGCACACATTTACTTTGGGCTTGACCATGTGACTTTGCTTTATGCCAGTGGAATAGTGAAAAGTACCCACACATTGGGCATGCCAGCTCTTGCTCTGGGAAACTATTTGCCATCATTTGAAGAAGTCTGAGCTAATCTACTGAAGAAAGAGACCACATTGAGCAGAGATAAGCCATCCTAGCTGAGGTCCCTTAGACTAAGTAGCCTAACATAATCTGCCAGCTGACAGTGGTCACGTGCATGACCTCAGGTGAGATCAGAAGAAATGCCTAGACCAAATTGCTGACCTACAGAACTGGGTACATGTAAAATGATTATTGTCTTAAGCCACTATTTTGTGGTCTTATGCAACAATAGATAACTGATAGAAAAAGTCTCCTCAAGAAGAGGTAGGCTTTATCTCCTCTATTCTACCATAATGCCTCTCTTACAGTACTTGTAGCACTTAATTCTCTGACTTTCTTCCTCACCGGGACTGTAGATTCCTGGAGTATCTTAGTCTGATCAGTATCCCAGTGGATAGCATGTGCCTAATCCGTAAGTGTCCAGTTACAGTTTGTTGACCAAATGAATGGTCACACATTAAATGGGATGTTTGAGCCCATGAAAGAGGCCAGGAAAGGAAGTGAAAGCATTTTAAGAAGAGAAAAATCCATGGGAAGCTTTCTTAGATATGATACCAAAAGCACAAACAACCAAATAAAATAGAAATAAACTGGACTACATCAAAATTTAAAATTTTGTGAGTCAAAGGACACTATCAAGAAAGGGAAAAAGACAATCCGTACAATGGAAGAAATATTTACAAATCATATATTTGGTAAGGTACTTGTATCCAGAGTATATGAGGAACTCCTACAACTCAAAAACATTAAGACAAACAACCAAATTAAAAAACAGGCAAAGGACTTGAAGAGACATTTCTCCAAAGAAGATATACAAATGGCCAATAAGCACATGAAAAGATGCTCAACATCATTAGTAATTAGGGAAATGCAAATCAATCTAGAGCTCAGAGGAGGGGTTAGGGCCAAGCCAGGCTAGTCCTTTGATCTTCAGAACTGGTCTGGAACCTCAGATGGAATAGGTCTAGTTTCTTAGACCAAATCTATAGCCTAACAGGACTGGAATATGGCCCTAGGAAAGAAATGACACTGAAAAAATGTCATAGAGTATTTGCTTTGTAGTAGAGAAACACTTTACAGTTTATATATAGACTACCAAGTCCTTTGCCCATTCCATAAGTATTTTATGGATTACAAAGTGCTAATATTTATGTGGACTCAATTAATTCTCTCAACAATGTTGTGAGGTCTCCTGGCCCCAGTTCTCTCTAGCTCCTCCCCTGGCCCAGTTCAGCCCAGCCCCGTGTCTCCCCATACACCCATATCCTTGACCCCTTACCCCACAATTCCTCCCTACCATAAGCTACACCATGCTTGAGTCAGGGCATCTCCAGGATAATTTTGCTCACATTCTGGTTGGCTTCCATGTAAGAGTGGGTCTTCTGAACTTCAGTCACGGGGAAGACTTTATCCAGGACAGGTTGCAGCTGCACAGCACTCCCAGGGGACTTGCTCTGTGAAAGTCTTCACCAATGTTTTCTTTTTTTAACAAATCAATTTTATTGATACATTATAATAAAGCATACAATTCACTCAAAGTGTACTATCAATGGTATTTGGTTTAATCACATAGTTGCACATTCATCACTTCAATCATTCTTAGAGCATTTTCATTATTTCAATAATAATAATAATAAACAAAAAACAGACAAACGTGAAAATTCTTCACCTCTCAATCTATGTTTCCCCTGCTGTACATAGCTATTTCTGGCTATACTTGGACAATTATTTAATTATTAAGCAGTTTAATTGAGATATGTTCACATACCTTACGATCTATCTAGAGTGTATAATTAATGGCTTGTAGTATAATCAAAATGTTGTGCATTCATCATCACAAAAATTTTGAGAATTATTTTGTTGCTTGAAAAAGAAAAACTCCACACCCCTTAGCATGTCTTCCCTAGCCCTATATAACCACTAATCGAATTTCATCTTTATAAATTGATTTATATCTACATTTTATATAAATAGAATCATACAATATTTAGTTCATAGTAGCACAATCATACAGTATTTGTCCTTTTGTGTTGACTTGCCTCATTGAACCTAATGTCCTCCAGGTTCATCCATGTTGTCATATGCTTTACGACTTTATTTCTTTGCACAGCTGCATAATATTCCATCGTGTGAATAGACCACAGTTTGTTTATCCATTCATCTGTTGATGGACACCTGGGTTGTTTCCAACTTTTGGCAATCGTGAATAATGCTGCTATGAACATCGGTGTGCAGATGTCTGTTCATGTCACTGCTCTCAGATCTTCTGGGTATATACCCAGTAGTGGTATTGTAGGGTCACGTGGCAAGTCTATATTCAGCTTCTTTAGAAACTGCCAAACAGTCCTCCACAGAGGCTGTACCATTCTACATTCCCATCAACAGTGAAGAAGTGTTCCTCTCTCTCCACATCCTCTCCTACACTTGTAGTTCTCTGTCTTTTTAATAGTGGCCATTCTGGGAGGTGTGGGAGGTGGGGAACATGGGGATCCCTGTAATTTTTGTGTGGCATTTATGTAATCTATAATATATATATATATTTAAAAAAAAATAGTGGCCATTCTGATAGGCTGTTGTAGTTTTGATTTGCATTTCCTTAATTATCTGTGATATTGAACATTTTTTTCATGTTTTTTTTTTTTTTTTGCCATTTGTATTTTTCCTTTTTTTTTTTCTGAGTGGTGACACAAAAAATACACTTTATTTTTCCTCCTTTTGTATTTCTCCTTTGTGCAAATGTCTATTCAAGTTTTTTTGCCCATTTTTTAATTGGGTCATTTGTCTTTTTATTTTAAAGTTGTAACATCTTTTTATATATCCTGGATATTAAACTCTTATTGGACATGGGATTTCCAAATATTTTCTCCCATTGAGTTGGCTGCCTTTTCACTCTTTTGACAAAGTCCTGTGAGGTGCAAAAGTGTTTAATTTTAGGAGGTCCCATTTATCTTTTTTTCCTTTTGTTGCACATGCTTTGGGTATAAGGTCCAAGAAACCACCACCTATCACAAGGTCTTGAAGATGTTTCCCTACATTTTCTTCGAGTCATTTTATGGTCCTGGCTTTTTTTTTTTTTTTTTTACCGGGAGGTCCCAGGTATCGAACCCGGGCCCCTCCATATGGGAGACGGACGCCCAACCAGTTGAGCCACATCCGACCCCATGGTCCTGGCTTTTATATTTTGGTCTTTGATCCATTTTGAGTTGATTCTTGTATAAGGAGTGAGATAGGGGTCCTCTTTCATTTTTTTGGTTATAGATATCCAGTTCTCCCATCACCATTTGTTGAAGAGACTGTTTTTTTTTCCTGATATCATGGTAGGTTTCTAAAAAAACAAGTGGACTGTAGGTGAGGGTTTATTTCTGGATCTCAGCTCTATTCCACTGATTGATGAGTCTGTCTTTATGCCAGTACCATGCTGTTTTGACCACTGTAGCTTTGTAATATGTTTCCAAGTCAGGCAGTGAAATTCCTTCCATGTTGCTTTTCTTTTTTAGAATGTTTTTGGCTATTCAGGTGCACTTTCCCTTCCAAATGAATTTGGTAATTGCCTTTTCTATTTCTGTAAAGTATGCTGTTAGAATTTTGATTGGTATTGCATTGAATCTACAAATCAGTTTGGGTAGGACTCACATCTTCACAATATTTAGTCTTCCAATTCATGAACATGGAATCTCTTTTCATTTGTTTAGGTCTTCATTGATTTAGCATTGTTTTGTAGTTTTCTGCATATAGGTCCTGTACTTCTTTGGTTAAATCGATTCCTAGATATTTGAGTTTTTTGTTGCTATTGTAAATGGAATTTTTCCCCTGATTTCCTCCCCAGATTGTTCGGTACTAGTATACAAAAACATTACTGATTTTTGCATGTTGATCTTGTATCTTGCCACTTTGCTGAACTCTTTTATTAGCTCAAATAGCTTTGTTGTGGATACTTCAGAATTTTCTAAATACAGGATCATGTCATCTGCAAATAGTGAGAGTTTTACTTCATCTTTTCCTATTTGGATGCCTTTAAAAAAAAATTTTTTTTTTCCTTGTTTAATTGCTCTAGCTAGAACTTCTTGTACAATGTTGTGATAGTGGGCATCCTTATCTTGTTCCCAATCTTAGAGGGAAAGCTTTCAACCTTTTCCCTTTGAGTACGATGTTGGCTGTGGGGTTTTCATTTATGCCTTTTATCATTTTGAGGAATTTTCCTTCTATTCCTATCTTTTGAAGTGTTTTTATAAAGAAAGGAGGCTGGATTTTGTCAAATGCCTCTTCTGCATCGATTGAGACTATCATGTGGCTTTTTTCCTTTCAATTTCTTAAGTGGTGTATTATGGTGATTGATTTTCTTATGTTGAACCAGCCTTGCATATCAGGAATAAATCCCACTTGGTCGTGATGTATAAGTCTTTTGACATGCTGTTGGATTCAATTTGCAAGTATTTTGTTGAGAATTTTTTTCTTTATTGTTTTTTATTATTTTTTTGTTTGTGTTGGGAATTTTTGCATCTATGTTCATTAGAGAGATTGGTCTGTAATTTTCTTCTCTTGTGTTGTCTTTATCGGACTTTGGTATTAGGGTGATGTTGGCTTCATAAAATGTGTTGAGTTTCCCTCCTCTTCAATTTTTTGGAAGAGTTTAAACATTCAATCCTCTTTAAACATTCTTTATGAAATGCTTGGTAGACTTCATCTGTAAAGCCATCTGGTCCTGGACTTTTCTTTGTTGGGAGATTTTTGATGATAGATTCGATCTCTTTAAATGTGATTGGTTTGTTAAGTTCTTGTATTTCCTGTAGTGTCAATGTAGGTTGTTTGTGCATTTCTAGGAATTTGTCCATTCCATCTAGGTTGTCTAGTTTGTTGGCATACAGTTTCTTATAATATCCTCTTACGATCCTTTTTATTTCTGTGGGTTCAGTCCTAACTTCCCTCATTTCATTTCTGATTGTATTTATTTGCATATTCTCTATTTTTTCTTTGTTAGTCTAGCTGGATCTTCTCAAAGAACCAGCTTTTGGTTTTGTTGATTTTCTCTGTTGTTTCTCAGTTTCATATTTTTCTGCTCTAAACTTTATTATTTCTTTCCTTCTACTTGCTTTGGGATTGGTTTGCTGTTCTTTTTCTAATTTCTCTAGTTGTTCTGTTAAATCTTTGAGTTTAGCTCTTTCTTCTTTTTTAATATAGGCATTTGGGCTATAAATTTCCCTCTCAGCCCTGCCTTTGCTGTATCCCATAAGTTTTGATAAGTTGTCTTCTCGTTTTCATTTGTCTCGATATATTTACTGAGTTCACTTGTAATTTCTTCTTTGACCCACTGATTATTTAGGAGTGTGTTGTTCATCCTCCACACATTTGTGAATTTACGTCTTTCCTGTCTATTATTGATTTCCAGTTTCATTCCATTATGATATGAGAAGGTGCTTTGTATAATTTCAGTCTTTATTTATTGAGAGCTGCATTGTGACCTAACATGTGGTCTATCCTGGGGAAAGATCCATGGGCACTTGAGCAAAATGTTTAAGTCATTGAGTTTGGATGCAACATTCTGTATATGTCTGTTAGGTCTAACTTGTTTATCATATTAAGTTTTCTGTTTCCTTGTTGATCTTCTGTCTAGTTGTTCTATCTAATAATGTGGGTGGGGTGTTGAAGTCTCCAACGATTATTGTACAGATGTCTGTTTCTCCCTTCAGTTTTGCCAGACTTTGTCTCATGTATTTTAGGGCACCCTAAGTGCATAGATATTTATGACTGTTATATCTTCCTGGTGGATCGTCCCTTTTATTAATATATAACGGCCTTCTATACCTCTTATAACTTTTTTTCATTTAAAGTCTGTTTTGTCAGATATTAGTATAGCTACCCCTGCTCTTTTTTGGTTACTATTTGCGTGGAGTATGGTTTTCCAACCTTTCTATTTCAGCCAGTTTGTATCCCTGGGTCTAAGGTGAGTATCTTGTAAGCAGCATATGGATGGCTCAGGTTTTTTAATCCATTATGTCAGCCTGTATCTTTTTTTTTTTTTTTTTTTAGCCTGTATCTTTTGATTGACAAGTTTAATCCATTCACATTCAATGATATTATTGCAAATACACTATTTACTTCCTCCATTTTATTCTTTGGTTTTCATATGTCATATCTTATTTTAATCCATCATATTACTCTTTTTTTTTTTCCTATCTGGTTGCATCATCGTCTTTTTGGTGCATCGGTTCACCGCACTGGGGCCTACTTCTCTCCTCACCGTGCAGGTCTAGGAGAACGTTTTTCTTTTTCTTTTTTTACCAGGAGGTCCCAGGGATTGAACCTGGGTCCTCTATATGATAAACAGGAGCTCAGTTGCTTGAGCCACAGCCACTTCCTTATCATATTACTCTTTTGGTTATCCTTTCTGTTATTCTTTCTTCTATATTCTCCTCCAAGCCTCTCTCTCCTGTCTTTTTTTTTTTTTTTAACTTTATTTTGTACATTTAATAATTGAAACTATAAATAATTTAAAAATAAAAGGAAAATGCAGTTGAATAAAAACATACATTTCTCAATTAAATGTATTAGATACATATAATTTTTTTTGACTCATACAATATGTTACACAATATATTTGGTTCATAGTAATGCATTCATACAGTATTTGTCCTTTTGTGTCTGGCTTGCTTCACTCAACATAATGTCCTCCAGGTTCATCCATGTTGTCATACGCTTTACGACTTCATTTCTTCTTACAGATGCATAATATTCCCATTGTGTGAATACTCCACAGTTGTTTATCCATTCATTGGTTGATGGACACCCGAGTTGTTTCCATCTTTGGGGAATTTTGAATAATGCCATATGAACATAGGTGTGATGTCTATTTGTGTCACTGCTGTCAGTTCTTCTGGGTATATACCCAATAGTGGTATTGCAGAATCACGTGGCAAGTCTATATTCAACTTCTTTAGGAACTGCCAAACAGTCCTCCACAGTGGCTGTACCATTCTGCATTCCCACCAACAGGGAAGAAGTGTTCCTATCTCTCCACATCCTCTCCAACACTTGTAGTTCTCTGTCTTTTTAATAGTGGCCATTCTTATAGGTGGGAAATGATATCTCATTGTAGTTTTGATTTGCATTTCCCTAATCATTAGTGATGTTGAGCATTTCTTCATGTGTTTTTTTGCCATTTGTGTTTCTTCTTTGGACAAATGTCTAGTCAAGTCTTTTGCCCATTTTTAATAGGGTCATTTGTCTTTTTATTGTTGAGTTGTAACATCTCTTGTTTTTTTTTTTTTTTTTTTAATTTTACCAGGAGGTCCCAGGGATCGAACCCAGGTCCCTCCATATGGGAGACGGACGCCCAACCAGTTGAGCCATATCCGCCCCCCACATCTCTTTATATATGCTGTATATTAAACCCTTATCAGATATGTGATTTCCAAATATTTTCTCCCATTGAGTCAGCTGCCCTTTCACCCTTCTGACAAAGTCCTATGAGGTGCAAAAGTGTTTAATTTTGAGGAGGTCCCATTTTTCTACTTTTTCTTTTGTTGCACGTGCTTTGGGTGTAAGGTCCAAGAAACCACCACCTACTACAAGGTCTTGAAGATGTTTTCCTACATTTTCTTCTAGTAGTTTTATGGTCCTGGCTTTTATATTTAGATCTTTGATCCATCTTGAATGGATTCTTGTTTAGGGGATGAGATAGGGGGTCCTCTTTCATTTTTTGGTTTTCATTTTTTGGTTTCCAGTTCTCCCAGCACCATTTTTTGAAGAGACTGTTTTGTCCCGAGAGCATGGATTTGGTAGGTTTGTCAAAAACCAGTTGACTGTATAGGTGAGGGTTTATTTCTTGATTGTCAATTTTATTCCATTGATCGATGTGTGTTTTGGAAGCAGATTTTCCCCGGTTAAGCCTGGAGATGACTGCAACCTTGGCTTACACCTTGATTGCTTCCTCATGGGAGATCCTGAGCTGGAGAAGCCAACTAATCTGTTCCCAGATTCCCAAGAATCTGGAAACTGAGATAATAAATAAATGTTGTTTTAAGTCACTACATTTTTGGGGGTAATTTGTTAAGCAGCAATAGATAACTAATACAGTAGAGGAAAAAGGACATGGTAATGGAAGAGGAGGAAGTAGGGCTAGAGAGGAAAGGTTAAGCTGGGGAGTGAGGAGCAGCTAGGCTCCTCCTCCAGCACATAGGCCCACACACAAATGCACATGCATATACCCTGTCTGAACTTCAGAGCCTTCTTGGAGAAGTCCTCTTTCTTATAATCATTCCCAGCTGTGGCACCCAGCCTCTGGGTCATTTGAATGTTCTCCTTGGAGCTCGTGGTTACCAGGGGGATGCCTTTGAACAGCTAGTCAACTGAGTTGTAGCCATGCCCACCCCCCTGTGCCAGCATAGATGAGCACTGTCTCCCCCTCTTGTATACCTCCTGTGACAATGATCCAGGTTAGAATACCCTGAGTGACACAGTACAGGGGGTGGAAAAGTGAAGGCTTGGCCTTGGGGACATAAGCCACCTAGTGCTGGAGTGTAGAGTGCTGAAGGCATGTTGAGAGACAAGGCAGGAGGGTTAGGTGGGGCCCGGTCTCAGAGGGTATTGACTGGGAGCCATCATAGGTTTTAGAGTAGAGGGTGCCTGGGTCAGAGCTGTGCTCCTGCAAGATTAGTTCAGCAGGGGGACTGGAGTGGGTTGAGTGTCACAATTGTCCTGAGGGGAACTTCTGAGAAGAAACAGCTAGTGGAGCTCCTGGGACAGACAGTCCAAGGACAGATGTCTGGCCCTCTCTGATCCCTTTCGGTGTAAGAGCAATGGAACAAGGATGTCTCCTCCACTGCCTGTGAGGGACATGAGCAGAAAGACAGTAGGACAGTTTACTCCTCTCTGGGGATGGGGCCAAGCAGCTGGACTGGCTCTGAGAACCTTGGTTCCACCTCATGTTGTTCATAAAAACACTGTCTCTAGTTGTCTGCAGAGGGGCTGGGCCAGGTCAGCTTAGGGATTAGAGGTTGAGGCTGTGCTTAGAGGACAGGGTTGTGTCAGGCCATCAGTGAGGGGCTCAGAGGTGAGGGTTGGGTCAATCGGAGGCCTGGGTTGGGGTCAGCGTCTGGCTTCAGGTGACAGGGCTGGGCTGGCAGGAGGGAGTCTTGAGGGGTGGGGGACTTCCTTGTTGCCGGTCAGGACCTGGGTCCGTGAAAACGGTGCCGCGGATGAGAAAGAAAGAATAAGACAAAAAGAAGAGAAACTGGGATCAGGGGACTCTCCATCTGATATGGATAGAAGAGCCCAGCCACCTCATAGAGTGTGGCTTTTATTCGTTGTTTAGCAAATCAGAATACATGTGCACATGTGTAAGGATAATAGATACTTAACAGTTACACATGAGCTGAAATCAACACGTCTTAAAGGTCAATGACTCAGCTCTTTTACATTTCTGTAATTTACAAACATTGTCTCAGGCTGTTTCCTCATCCAGCTGGAGAGCTTGTTTATTATATTCCTGCTTTCTGTCAGTAGTCATAATCTTTAACTGAAACTCCATCACTTCCTCACCCACAAAGTGCAGCAGCTGGAAGGCGGTGAGCCAGGCCTCTGGGATGGCGGCAGCCTGGAGCAGGGACAGTCCTGCGGGGATGGGCATGAGGAGCCCTTCGGGGACGGTGACATACTGAGCCTGGCCCCCACCGGGCAGCAGAGCCATGGCCGAGTCTCCGGGCTTCCAGTGGCCCTGGCAGCCCGGCCCCAGCTCTACCACGTGTCCAGCTGCTTCCAGTCCCCAAATGCTGCTGGCTCCTGGGGGCGGGGCATACTGGCCTTGCCTCTGCAGAGAGAGGGGTACACAGGTGAGTGGATCTGACAAAATGGATAAAATATCAGCCCTCCTTGAGGGAGGGAGAAGGTAGATGTTTGCTCTGGAGGCCATATATATTTAGGCTATGTATCTATCTATATTAGGAGGTAGCAGGGATCGAACTCAGTACCTAGTACATGGGAAGCAGATGCTCAACCACTGAGGTACAGCTGCTTCCCCTGGAGGCCACATTTTGTGTTCTAGGATGGGAGAAAGTTCAGATGGTGTCTCCAAAGAGTTACTCTAATAACAGGTATTCTAGAAACAGCTTCTCCACAGGATCTTTTCAGAGATAGTCATTCAAAATAGTCACTCCAGTGAGAGCCCCTCCAGAAGCTGTCCCCAGTCACTCCCTGAGTCAGCTGTCAGTGCTGCAGGAGGTCAGGGGTCCGAGAGCTGGGGGCAGGCCCTGGCTGAGCTGCGAAGCCCTGAGAGGCGGGGCCAGCACGGCGGCCTTGTTTCTCTGGCTCTGAACTTAGCTCCTGCAAGAACTCGGGCTAACCTGGGGTCAGAAAAGGCTTGGAAGCGGATGGTGCAGGGTGAGCGTCATGCCTGGGGAAGGGCGGCAGGAAGGATGCCAGCCTGGCTCGGGGGCACATAGATTCATACGGCTGCCCACTCGGAGCTGAGCTCAGTCCCTGCCTGGTGGTCCCCCAGCATTGCCGCTTGACAGGACCCAGGACCTGGATCAGAAGAGGGCCCAAAAAAGTCTGGGACCGAGCTGTGCTCCCGCACTAGCTTGAGGGCGTTTGTTTCCATGCACAGATCAGTCCCCTCCTTCTTGAGAGTGGCCCGTCCAGACGTCGGAGCCAAAGAGATCGTGGTTCAAACTCTGCCTCAGTCATTTATGCCATCAGACAACAAATATTTTCTGCATGCCTTGGCCTCTGCCCTGGTGAAGCTTACAGTCTCGTAGGTGGAGACAAACTTTCCAGAAGTAAATAAATACGTCTAGCAATACAAACTGGAGCAAGTTCCGTGAGCAGTAATAACAGGCTGCTGTGAGAGAGACTAACCGGAGGCTACTTTAGACTGTGTCAGAGAACCTCTCTGAGGAGGTGACTTTTAAGCTGAGCCATGAAAGATGAGAAGGAGCCAGACATACAAAGAATGGCTGATGAGCCTTCCAGGGAGAGTGAAGGATACAACCAAAGGTTGTGAGGCAGGAAAGTGTGAAGCATATGAAGATTTCTGGCCTGACTGGAAGATAGTGAGCAAGGAAGAGAGGGACTCCAGCTGAGGTTGGGGAAGGGTCAGCAGCTAAGTCAGCAGGGCCTTGTGGGCTCGGTAGGCAGTTTAGATTTTATCCTAAGTGATTGCGTTGCCACCGAAGCGGAAGAAGCTGAGAGATGTGATCACATCACTTTGTAGATGGTTCTGGCTGCTGTGTGGAGGAGGGACTGAAGGGGCTGCTGCAGGCCCCAGAGTGAGAGAGGATATGTCTTGGACTTGGATGGTGTCAGGAGGGATAGGGAGAAGCAGACTAACTGGAGAATTACTCTGGAGGTAGAACCAAAGGCACATGCTTGTGAAATGGATGTAGGGGGCTGAGGAGAAAAGGAGGTAAGATGTCAAAAATAAATGACAGGTTTCTGGCTTGAGCAACTTACTGGCTCTTATTCTCACATTCCTCATCACACCCACACACAAGAAATGGAGACAAAAATACCCATCTCGGGGAAGTGGATGTGGCTCAAGCGATTGAGCTCCTGCCTACCACATGGGTTGGTTCCCAGTGCCTCCTAAAGAAGACAGCGAGCTGGCGCGACAAGCATGCATGGCAAACTGACACAGAAGAGACACAAGAAGAAAAACATACCGAGGGAGACAACAAAGCAGGAAAGGGAGGTAGCTCAAACGATTAAGAGCCTCCCTTCCACATTGGAGGTCCTGGGTTCGGTTCCCGGTGCCTCCTAAAGAAACAAGGAAGACGAACAGACACAGCAGTTGCAAACAATGAGGGGTGGGGAAAAATAAATAAAAAATATATCTTAAAAAAAAAATACCCATCTCCTTGGGTGGTAGTGAGGATTAAATAAAAGAGTTCAGGGAAACGAATGTGGCTCAAGTGGTTGGGCACCTATCTACCATATGGGAGGACCTGGGTTCAATCCTGGGGACCTCCTGGTAAAAAAAAGGCAAGCAGACAAGCCGGGCCCACGCAGCGAGCCACGCAGCAAAATGATGACGCAACAAAAGAGAGACGCAGGGGAGAGTCAAGACGAGATGCTCCAGAAACCAGGAACTGAGGTGGTGCAAGTGATAGGGTGCCTCTCTCCTACATCGGAGGTCCCTAGGATCGAATCCTGATGAAGCCTGGAGGAGAAAAATGAGAAGAAAAGGCAAGAAACAGACACAGAAGATCACCCAGCAAACAGATACAGACAGCAAGCGGTGATGGTGGGGGAAACTCATAATACTGTACACCAAAAAGAAAAAAACAATTAAAAAAATACAAATGAAAGAGTTCACTTAGCACAGCGCCAGGCATGAAGCAGGCACTACAGCTAGAGTTTCTTTCCTTGCTCTCTCAGTGTGGCCCACAAGACTGGGCCTATGGAAGGAGGAGTGAGGGTATGGGCAGTAGATGCTGGAATCCCTCTTCTGAGTCTGATACAGAGGCGAGCGGTTTGGGTTCTCAGCCTCTGTATCATCTGTCTCATCTGGGTTCGCAGATGGGGCACAGTACCCAGCCAACTGCCGACCTAGCTGGAAGGTCAGTACCTGAGGGGAGCAGTTCTGCCTGAGGGCCAGTTCCTGGCCTTCCTCTCCCCACCCCTTAACTGTGACTTGGGAGCTCGAGTGAGTCTGCAGTTCAGGGCACTGACTGCCACCTTGAGGACTTCATTTTCTCCTGGGCTCGGCTTGGCCACCTCCATGAGGACCTCCTGACTTGTTAAAGTGCATAGCTAACATGTTCTCTGAGGATGCAAGGGTAGAGGGACAGAGGAAAGGCATGAAAACTGGGACAGGTTTGAAAGGGACCTCCTTCCCCAAATCAGGGTGCACAGTCCATCTCCTCGACAGCACCAGCCTTTGACAGCCCCTGGTCTCACCCCCCAACCCCACACACGCACACACTCTCTCACTCTCTATCTGGCTTTCCTAAATTCCCAGCTCTGGCCACCTCCTGAGCCCGCTTTTTAAAATTCTTTCCTGTGACCAAAGGGTTCTAAATGTTAAATTTCTTCTGGGTTTTGTTATCATTACAATATTATTCATCCACAATTGATCAAAACAACATGTATTATTTTAAATATTGATAAATAATTACTAAACATAAAAAGTAAATATTTTTTGAAAGACATCTCTTAATAATCATTGATGGAGCTGAATTTTTCCAAATAATTATTAAATTTGTGGATGAATATTACTTATTGAGACTGGATTCGGCATTAATATTCTTCCTATTTTTCACTTTTATAGACAAGCTCCGAGAAACCTAGTTTGCATAAATTAGATGGGAAAGAAAGAAATTTCATTATAGGAATGTCAGCCAATTCTTTTAATGACTCTGAGTTACATGATAAAAAACATATAATGACCTATCATCAAAAATTATTTTCAATGATCTATTATCTGACAAATTAATTAGGTTCCTCCTTCAATTTTGTGAAAGCAAAGACTGGGAAACCTACAAAGGATTTGTTAGTCATAAGTGTTATTCAGGTTCTCCATTTCTGGAATTATGCCAAAAAAGCTTTGCCAAGATTTATCAAGTGATTATAATTATATCTGCTATTTTTTTTTCATTTAGAGGCACCTTATTAAACATGACATACTCTGAAAAGGTTGGGAAAATAAAAATGTTCATTCCAATATGCTTTTGCTAAAACAATATTTTTTGGATAAAGTCCTTTTTACCTTATAACATGCTTTAAATATATTATCATTAGCATCTTGGAGCTGCAGATTTAACTCATTTATGAAAAACATCTGTCACATATTCTTATTGGCAAAGCCAGTTCTCCTTGTTAAACTAATCAGCCAAATCATATTACTTTGATTATATTTCTTATTTTTCAATTCAAGTAATCATGTTAATACATGTCCTCATGACAACCATCTTGCTTCTGAATTTTACAATAATAAGGCAAAGATCTTTCCTTTCCTAGATGAATTATGATACAAAGACATTCAGTATTTCTCAACGATGCTCTTTTTCTTTGCTCTCATGGGACTGTTCTTCCCATGATCCTTTTTTTTTTAAAGATTTTATTTATTTATTCATTTATCCCCCCTTGCTGCTTGTGCTCGCTGGGTCAGCTAACCACGCCGTGCGGGCGGGCTTGCCTTCACCAGGAGGCCTCGGGAACCGAACCCGGGGCCTCCCATATGGTAAACGGGAGCCCCACTGATTGAGCCACAGCCGCTTCCCTATGATCCTTTTTTTTGACAACAGAGGATGGAAGAGGTCATTCAATGAAAAAATATTTAGAATTTTTCTCTCCTTTGGCACCCTGCAATTCTTATGGATTGATTTGTGTCCTCCAAAACGATTTGTTCAATTCCTAATCCAAAGTCCTATGAGTGTGACCTTATTTATTTATTTATTTAT
This sequence comes from Tolypeutes matacus, assembly GCA_026826555.1. Taxonomy (NCBI): domain Eukaryota; kingdom Metazoa; phylum Chordata; class Mammalia; order Cingulata; family Chlamyphoridae; genus Tolypeutes; species Tolypeutes matacus. The sequence continues at coordinate 1,993,329 of JAKSZT010054568.1, read as the reverse complement.
TTTTTTAAGATTTTATTTATTTATTCATTTATCCCCCCCTTGCTGCTTGTGCTCTCTGGGTCAGCCAACCACGCCGCGCGGGCGGGCTTGCCTTCACCAGGAGGCCCCGGGAACCGAACCCGGGGCCTCCCATATGGTAAACGGGAGCCCTACTGATTGAGCCACAGCCGCTTCCCTGTGACCTTATTTAGAAATAGACTCTCTGAAGGTGTGATGAACTAAAATGAGACCAAACCAGACTAGGGTCGGCCTTGATCCACCATGACTGGCGTCCTTCGAAGAAGAAGGAATTTGAACAACACCGGGGAGAACACCCTGTAATGCCAAGGAAGAAGCAAGGAAGGATCCTTTCCTAGAGCATTTGGAGGGGGTATGGCCTTACCAACACCTGGATCTTGGATTTCTGTTGTTTTAAGCCACCTGGTTTGTGGTACTTTGTTCTGGCAGCCTTAGAAAACTAAGATACACCCTACCCCAAGCATCACGGTAAGACTGGAGCTGGAAAAGAGCATGTGTCTGGGAGAAGGGAGGTTTGAGAGGGGAGGTGAGAAAGTAGAACTGGCATGACTCCAACCATGGCAGATCAGTTTTAGGAAAGTACATATGGAAGTTAAGGATCTGGAAAAAATAAATCCCTTAAATTCATTCATGCCTGGGTGCCCTTCTAAAGTCTTTGTGATTCCCAGGACACTTAATTTCCCCAGTCTGAAGCCACTGTTTCAGAGGATCATCTGTTCCCTGGGTACCTTCATAGGTACAGTGTAGCTACCACCAAAGGGTCACTTTTGTGTGTCACTGAGTAGCTGAACCCAACTGAGCTTCATAATAGGAATTACAGGAAGCATAGGAGAGCTCCATATAGTGAGGCATTTGTCTTGAGATTTAAGACAAAGGCTCCACTTACCACCCAATAGTGCAGTGGGCATGTGTCCAGGAAGGGCTAGCCAGCTGGTGAACTGCCAAGAGGTGACCTGGTGGCTTTCAGTACTTTAGAGAGTCACCATGGTCCAGGGGCAGACCCTCTACCTTACAGGATCAAAGCCCCAGCCTGTCAGCATGTGGAGGGAGAGTGGGTATACAGTCCACACAACTGGATTAGAAAATTCAGATGTCAGTGTGCTCATTTACAAGGAAGAAGTCATTGCCATGAGGACTGAACTCCAGGAAAGTCAAATGGTGAGCCAGGACTCAGGACAAGACAGTGATGAATTGAATGTTTAATAATTAATCTGGCAGAGATAGCAAGATGTATCAATCTCTACATCAATTATAATCTTGTCACTGAGACTAGACTATATTGTTTCCTCAAAGACCCTCCCATGGGAAGCAGATGTGGCTCAAGCGATTGAGCTCCCTTCTACCACATGGGAGGTCCTGGGTTTGGTTCCAGGTGCCTCCTAAAGAAGACAAGCAAAAAAAAAAAAAAAAAAAGAAGACAAGCAAGACAGCGAGCTGACACAATGGGCAGGCATAATGATCTGATGCAACAAGAGACACAAGGAGGAAAATATAATGAGAGACACAACAAAGCAGGGAGCAGAGGTCGCTCAAGGATTAGGTGCCTCCCTCCCATAGCGGAGGTCCCGGGTTTGGTTCCCGGTGTCCCCTAAAAAGATGAGCACACAACAAACAGACTCAGCAAATTCAAACAATGAGGAGGTGGGGAAAAATAAATTTTTAAAAATCTAAAAAAAAAAACCAAAAAACAACACCCTCCCACCTTAAAAGGACCCGACCAACATTTATTCCAATGACTCCTTGTTTGAATTTCCTTGGCTGACTGTCTTAGGTTGCCAGTTCTGCTATAACAAGTACCACAGATTGGTTGGCTTAAACAACAGGAATTGTGTCACAGTTTTGGAGGCTAGAAGTTCAAAATCAAGATATCATTAGGTCATGCTTTCTCTGAAGTCTATAGCACTCTGCTGATGGCTTGCAGGCAATCATCACTCAGTCTCTGCATCCACCAGACATGGTCATCTCTCTGTCCCTTCCTCCTGTGTCGAAATTTCCTGTTTATAAAGACTCAGTCATTTTGGATTAAGGCCCACTCTGATTCAGTTTGGCCTCACCATAACATCTTCAAAGATATTATTTACAAATGGATTCACATCCACAGGACTAGGGTTTAGGACTTGAACATGGCTTTATGAGGGGATATGATTCAATCTACAACTCTAACTTCCATTTTTTATGGTGGCACAATCCTTCCAAAGATATATCAACATGCTCAGAAATTCAGTCTTGCAAGCTTGAGAACTATTTTTGAGAACTAGTCCATTTTGTTTTGGTAATATAGTGTAACTGTTAGAAGACAATCATTGTTCCCTCATTTCCAGGTATTTGGGGCATCTCATTTGCCTGAAATACTGACAGGGCAGCCTTCTGTTTAGCCCTGGGCCTTGGCTTGCCTGGCCTATTTTGGAGGTGTGGCTAGAAGTCCCCAAATGCTTCCTGGCTTGTTCTGCAAACCTCTTGGGCCTCTCCATATTGCAAGGTACAGGTGTAACTATCTAATGTCAGCATGATTTATTATCATCTGGCATTCAAAGAGTAATTTGCCTCTCCAGTCCCAGATTCACTCAGTTTAACTGACTGCTGTATTTCCTCTTTCTCACCCACTGATGCAGATAGGAAGACTGACTCAGACCAACCCCCAAGCATAGAAGGCTGATGAGTTAAAGATAGAAGTTGCAAAACCCTTCTACCCCACCCCCCAAAAAAAGCCACTGCCACTTATAAACCATCATGGAAAATCCCTTCCCTGTAAAAAAACTCCAGAGAACCATAAAGTTGTTCATATTCTTTAATCCTGTACTTCTACTTCTAGACTGAAGGAAATAATCAGAGACTCAAAGAGTTATATAAAAGTTATAAAAGTAGAAATAACCTAATTATCTAACAAAGAGGAATGGTGAGATATTATGCAATGATTAAAAATGGCTTTTGGGAAGCGGCTGTGGCTCAATCAGTAGGGCTCCCGTTTATCATATGGGAGGCTCCGGTTCGGTTCCCGGGGCCTCCTGGTGAAGGCAGGCCCGCCCGCGCGGCGTGGTTGGCTGACCCAGAGAGCACAAGCAGCAAGGGGGGGATAAATGAATAAATAAATAAAATCTTTAAAAAAAAAAAAAAAAGGCTTTCAAAAAATTTTAATGACAGTCTTTTAACATTAGCAAAGTGGCATATCAAACCATATGCATCAATGATCTAGGTTAGATTTTAAATATATTATTTTATATACATTGAAAAAAAAAACTAGAAGAAAATAAAACTATCAAGAGTTTTCATTTAATGTGAAAAATTTGAGTAACTTATTTTCCCAATTTTTTTCATGAGTGTGTTACCTTTGTAATAAGAATTTTTAAAATTTTTTTATTTTTTTGTTTTTTTATTGTGATCAGAATTTAATAGTTTTATAAAAATACTGTCCATACCACAGTACTGCTTGCTATCCGTCAAGTGACCCCAAGGAATGTAGGCCTTTTCTCTTTTGGCCCCACGTCTTCCCAATTTCATTTATCGCTCTCCCACAGCTACTGTTTTCCAGCCGCCCTGAACTTCTCACCATTCTCTCCACACAACAGGAACTTTCATGACTGTGTGCCTTTGTCTGTGCTGTTCAACGTTGGTTGAATGCTCTCTGCTCTCTTCCACACCTACTCACCTGTGGTGGTTTGGAGCTAAGTACCCCAGAAAAACATGTTCTTAAACTTAATCCATTCCTGTGGGTCTGAACCCATTATAAGCATGAACTTTTTACTTTTATCTGCCCCGCTTCCCAGGGACTCCCTCATAGTCTGCTGGTCTTCCTCAGGAGGCACGGGGAACCGAACCCAGGACCTCCCAAGCCGAAGGCCAGTGCCCTATTGCTTGAGCCACATCCACTCACAATGTAAATAGGAGCTTTTGATGAGGTTACTTCAGTTAAGAGGTAGCCCAGCTGAATCAGGATGGGTCTTAATCCTTTTACCAAAGGCCTTAGAGGGAAAGTCACAGAAAGAAATCTAAAGGGAGCAGCCAGAAGCTGAACATCAGTGGAATCCGGAAGAGAAGGGAGAGGCCAGGAGAGGCTGCCATGTGACAGAGTAGCCCAGGATCAAGGATCACCGGCAGCCAGTCCCAGAACACCGGGCTTTGGGAAGAAAGCATCGCCTTGATTTGGACTTCTAGCCTCAAAACCATGAGCCAATAATTTCCCACTCTTTAAGCCAACCCATTGCATTGAATTGCCTTTAGCAACAAGGAAACTACACACCATCCTTCCAGATTCACTTCAAAAGCCATTTCAGGGTCCTGAAGGCCTCACTCCAGGCCCTGTGCTCTACAGTTCTTTGTTTTATATCTTTTACAGCATTTATTTCATTCTAATGTGTCTCATTTACAAGTGTGCCTTCCCCACTAGATTGTGAACCCATCTGGGGTAGAGAACATGTATTTATTTTTTTTATCACTAGGACCTAGCACACAGCAAGCTAGTTAATGAATACTAAATAGTGAGCTTTAAATTTATTTTTACCTCTTGTTCATAAAAGAATCTAAGCAACTGAATAGATACATGAATGAATGGACTGGTGGTGAGGCTGACCACCAAGAACAAATCTGTGGTATTTAGTACCCAAGCTCAGAAAAAGAATATTGGCAGTAAACTCCTTGAAAGGCTGTTATACAAAATTTTAAAAATGAAAGAATTTTGTATTAACAAAAAGATGTCTTGTCTCAGACATCAGGTCTTTAGAATTAAAAATACTGTACCTTGCTGCCTGATAATGTCAAGACCTGCAAAGGGCCTAAGATTTGATTTCACTCTATTTACAAAAGCTAGTAAGTTAGACCCTATGATTATTGTGCTAGGCTGAGGTGCTGAGTCTAGTGGGCAAAAAGATCATTAATAGTTTCCTCTCTCCTCTCACCTCCCAGGGTCTACGGTGTTTCCTCGCCAACTGCTGTGGCTTACACGGCTATGAAATTGTATGTTCCACTGGAGGACATTATGTTGAGTAAAGCAAGCCAGACACAAAAGGACAAATACTGTATGAATGCATTACTATGAACCAAATATATTGTGTAATATATTGTTTGATTCACAAAAAAAACAAACAAAAAACAAAACAAAAAAATTCACATGTATCCATTACATTTAATTGAGAAATGTATATATTTATTCATCTGTGTTTACTTTTTAGTTTTTAATTGCTTATGTTTTCAATTATTAAATGTACAAAATAAAGTTAAAAAAAAAAAAGAAATTGTATGTCCCAGTAGCTGTAACTACACCTTTCCTCCACTCGTCCCCCATTTGTACCCAGACCTTCTGTCTGGAAGGATCAGGTGTAAGGTGAGGACATTTTTACAAAATGTATAGTGACCCATTATATCCCCCACTTTGGCCTGTGTGATTCACTGTGTGAATACTTCAGCCAAATGGTCATTATCCTTATGATATAGGTCCATGTCAAGTCACCAGGTTGAACCAGAATTAACATCAAATCCTCTAGGCCCCTTTTTGGTCAGTGGCCTAAGATGTTCCCTCCCCAGGAACACGTGCAGGGTGGACCAACCAGGCTGGCCTGAGGATGCTGTTATGGGAAACAAAAATGCATCATGATGAGGAATGGTCAGGGTGGAATCCCAAAGTTTCAAAATAGGTTATATAACTCCCCATCCCCATTTTCTGATTATCGCCTAGGAGATGACCAAGAACAAATGAACCATACTGCCTTTCTAAATTGTATATACTGGGAAGAGGTGGGGGAGGAAGAGCCAGAAATATTTTTAAGCTGATTTTTGAAGAGGCCACTCTAATGCTCAAAAGCACCAGATGCCCTCAGGGGAGTGTGGAATGTCTATCGAATTCCTCAACTAGTGGCTCACTGTTGAGTGGTCTTTGCATTGTCACCCCTTTTCCCCAAGTCCCAGGAGAGTAATGTGGACCAGATGGATGTTGCACATGCAGTGAGTTGCATTACAGGAGAGGAACATTGAGCTCAGGGAATCCATTTCTTTTAGGCAGGCAGTAAACAAGCTTGCTCTTTGTCCTGAAGGGACATATTATTTCATTCTTCAGGGTTACTTGATACAAGAAAACCTTGAGAAATGGCCTGGATAAAGAATGGTCAGGATCTTGCATTCTTGGTATACCCAAAAGATGTGTAGGAGTTTAAGAGACTCATGGAAGATAGCCTCCCAACAGATATGCCCCATGAAACTATCAGTGCTCTCATATTCCATGCCAATGATCAACACTTAAAAAAAAAAAGAATAAGTTTAATAAGTAATTCCATTAAAGAAGATGATCTCTTGAAATAAGAAAATTGCTCCCTAAATTTCATTCTTCCTTTTCAGTATCTTCTGCCTAGTGTTTTTCATTCACAAAATAAGGCATTACTTTTTTTTTTTTTTTTTTTTAAAAAGGACCCAAGTTTTCTTCTAAAATAATAAAGGCTGCCTTTCATAGTCCACTGATGGCTTAATTTCCTTTTTTTCTTAGATATTCTCCTGGAAGAAAACAAAACAAGGTTATTATTTATAAGGAGTAAATTATCACTACTCTATGATTCATCCATTCATTCATGTATTCCACAAACGTTGTCGATTGACTACCATGGGCTAGGCACTATGCTAGGTACTAGAGATATGAGGATGAATGAGTATTCAAGACACAGTCCCTACCCTCAATGAGTTCTATGTCTAGTTAGAGAGACAGACAAATACATCTATACTTCACAGTAATAAACGCCATAACAGAGGGACTTCATCTGAGTTCTGTAGTATAAATTGGTTTTCTATGCAAGGAAGAGGCAGGATACATATGATTGGGGCAAAGGGAACAGAATGGGAGAAGGTTTAGGGGAACAAAAAAAACTACTGCCCTCCTCTCCTTTGTGCAATCTATGACCTAAATTTAAAATGAATTTCAGCATTTTATTTTTAAATGCTATTTAAAAAAACCTTTGGGGAAGCGGCTGTGGCTCAATCAGTGGGGCTCCCGTTTACCATATGGGAGGCCCCAGGTTCGGTTCCCGGGGCCTCCTGGTGAGGGCAGGCCTGCCCGCGCGGCGTGGTTGGCTGACCCAGTGAGCGCAAGCAGCAAGGGGGGGATAAATGAATAAATAAATAAAATCTTTAAAAAAAAAAAACCTTTGAAGTTGAGGCTTATCTTATCAAAAATATTAATCTTTTTCGTAAATTGAGTGCCTGATATTACTTAACCTGTCTTCCTCAATTGCAATCATGACAGATGGAAATGCTGGGAGAATAGGGATATATTATTAAGTAACAAAACCTGAAAAGTTACCTGCAAGACAAATTCCACAAAATGAATCATATTTACCCATTGATTTATGTTAAAAAATTGGAGATCTGGTCCCTTGATACAAATACATAAATACAAATAAATCTTTTTTAAAAATGAAGGAAAATAAAGACATTCATAGATAAACAAATGCTGAAAGAGTTCTTTACCAAAGACCTGCCCTACAAAAAAGGAGTCCTTCACTCTGAAATAAAAGGACACTAGACAGTAACTCAAATTTATGAGAAGTAAAGAACATTGGTAAAGTTAATTACATACGTAAATATAAAATATCGTATTATTGTATTTTTGGTTTGTAACTGTCGCCGTCTGCCAATATGATTTAATAGGCAAATGTATAAAATGAATTTTTTAAAAAAAATTAATTTATTTACTTTATCCATTTTAACCCCCCCTTCTCCATTTGCTGTTTTGTGTCCATTTGCTGGGCAATTCTCTGTATCTGTTTCCTGCCATCTCTTCTCATCCTCCTCCTCCAGTCTTTACCAGGTTTCGATCCTGCAGACCTCCGATGTAGGAGAGAGGTGTTCTGCCACCTGCGCCACCTCGGTTCCTGGTTTTCAGATCTTTTGGAGCATCTTGTGTTGTCTCTCCCTTGCGTCTCTCCCCTGTTACGTCATCATCCTGCTGCATGGCTCCCGGGGCCTGGCGGCTCACCGGCACATAGAGCTTGGCAGCCCACGCGCCTTCTATACATATATATTTTTTATTTTACTGGGAGGTCCCGGGGATCGAACCCAGGTCCCTCCATATGGCAGACAGACGCTCAACCATTTGAGCCACATCTGCCCCCAAAATGAAATTTTAAATCTATGTTAATGAGCATACAATATATAAAGATGCAATATGAGACAATAACAATAAAAATGAGGAGGGAAGGAGAAATATAGGCGTACAAAGGTTGTATACTACTGAAACTAGGCTGGTATAGTCAAACTAGGTTATTAGTTTAAGATGTTAATTGTAAGAAAAAAATATAGAGAAAAAGAAGAGAATCAAAATGTTACACCAGAAAAAAGCAATGAAATACAAAAAGAGAGCAGTAATCGAGTAATTACAATGGATTTTTAGATTTTTATATCAAAAGCACAAGCAACAAAAGAAAAAACAGATGAAATGGACTTCATCAAATTTAAACACATTTTTAAAATATCCAAGGACATTATCAAGAAAGTAAAAACACAACCTATAGAACTGGAGAAAATATTTGGTAACCATATATCTGATAAGGGTTTAATAGTCAGAATATATAAAGTACTCTTAAAAATCAGCAACAAAAAGACAAACTATCCAATTAAAAATGGGCAGGGGAGCGGATGTGGCTCAGTAGTTGAGCACTGGCTTCCCACATACCAGGTCCTAGGCTCAATCCCTGGCCCTGGTACTGCAAAAAAAAAGGCAAAGAATTTGAATAGACATTACTCCAAAGAAGATATTAAAATAGCCAATAAGTATATGAAAAGATGTAAAACATCATTAGCCATTAAAGAAAAGCACTTCACATCCATTAGGATGTCCATTATTTAAAAAACTGAAAATAATAAGTGTTGGTAAGGACGCGAAGAATATAGGAACCCTTGTATATTGTTGGTGTGTATGTAAAATGGGGCAGCTGCTGTGGAAGACAGTTTGGCAGTTCCTCAGTAAATTTATCAGAATTATCATATGATCTGCTTCTTTCTATAAGGCCAGCTGTCAATTTGCAGGTGAATGGCTCATCTCTATCCCAGGGCCTTCTCTCCTTCCTCACCAGAACTCCAACATCAAAACTGCTTCAACTCTGTCCTTTGCCATGCCTTTTATATTTGCTTCCTGCCCCACCAAGGGGTGGAGTTCAACACCCTACTGACCTGGCCCAGTTAATGCCCTAATCATAACTTAATCATGCCCAGATTCGCAGACCAGTTTACAAGCATGATCCAATATCTATTTTTGGAATTCATAATTACATCAAACTGCCAAACTGCTACACTGATATATCCATACAATGGAATATTATTCAGCCATAAAAAGAAGTGAAGTGCTGATACATGTTACAATTTAGATGAATCTTGAAGACATCATATTATGTTGGGTGAAATAAGCCATACAGAAAAGTACAAATATTGTATGATTTCTCTTACAAGAAAAACTTAGAAGAAGCAAATGCATAGAGACAGAAAGCAGAATAGTAGTTACTGGCGGTGGTGAGGGAGGAATGGGGAGTGATTCCTGAGTATGAGTTTTGGTTTGGGATGATGAAAATAATCAGGAAATAGATAATGGTGTAAGTTAAAAGTATTGTCATGTACGTAATGTCAAAGTATTGTCCACTTAAAATTGTTAAAATAATTTTTGTGTTCTGAATATTTTGCCACATTAAAAATTAATTATTTTTAAAAACATGACTATTTGCTAAAGAAGAAGCATAGAATTCTTTACCTAAAAGCTGTTTGATGGCTTTCTGTAGTTAAAAAATAGGCTCCTAAAATCTTTCATAGAAAAAAAAATTTTAAAGATAATCATAATTCTTTACTTTCTGAGTTTTCTACAATGACCATGTATACTTTTTAAAAAAGATTTATTTCTCCCTACCCCTTTGTTGTGCTGCATTTGCTGTGTCTGTTGTGTGCTCATGTATACTTTTTTGATAGAAAAAACATATTTGAAAGAAAAAAAGTGAAGGAAATAGAAGTAATAAAACATTCAACCACTTCCAAGACAGCCTGTCCCTTCTTAGAGCAGTGGGATCTTAGTAGCAAGATGTTGGCTGTGCCCTTCTAAGCAGCCCACATTCTTTGGAGTCTTTTGTGATCCCAAGCAAGAATCCTATCCTTCAGTGCCAGTCACAGCATCTACCTTCATTACAGGGGTCAGACATCTTTTTTGGTCCACTTCTGCACAGGTGTCTGGTCTCCAGAGACTTTGTTTTCACAGGAGAGCTGAGGAATTAGCTCAGCTAGTAAGATAAAGGCCTGGCCTTGTTGGGGGCAATGTCCAACAAATACAACTGTCATGGCCGTCTCTATCTTCTTCTTCTTTGTCTTCTTCTCCTTCTTAAAAAGGTATATCATGTGACTGTTCGTGCCACAATGTTTGCGCGTGCGCAAACATTGACCATCTCTACCACGCCTAACAACCCACGTTACCCAATCATGTATCGACACCTAAGCCCTAATGTACTTCCCCTTCCCCTGCTTATAAAAAAGTTGATTGTAACCCGCGCCGATATAGAACAATAGAGCTAGAGCAACGGTAGAACTATGTTAGTAGAATAAAGTGTGCAGCCATTTTCTTACAGGTGTCTATGCCTCATTCCTTCGCTGGGTAACTCAGAGTCTCAGTTGATTTGTCCCGCGGGCCGGGACAAGTGGCGCCCAACGTGGGGCTCGAGTGACATCCAGCAAAAGAAAGCGCCGCACCGAACAAGGAGGGCCCTCTCATTCGTAAAGCCGTGACCAGCCTGTCACGAAGTTCAACGGTGTCGGTGAACGAAGGAACGGAGAAACAAGGAAACAAAAAGAAGCAATAAAGAAGTAGCATGTAGAAAGTCTCTCCTATGTGTGTCTATGTCTCATTCCTTCGCTGAGTAACTCAGAGTCTCAGTTGATTTGTCCTGCGGGCCGGGACAGGCCTCCTGACAGTCTCATCAGCACCCTTCCTTCTAGCCTTATTTTTCAGATCTCTGTTATATCTTCCTACTCTTGCCCTACTTCACTGAAGTTGAACCTCCTTCAAATCCTGATACCTGCTCAGAAAGGGCCCTTGGTTGTTAAGTGCTTGTCCTTCCCGGATTGGAGTTCACCCCTTCTATTAGGTGTTTCCTAAGTTGTGTCTTGGCCAGGCTCAGTCCCATTTGCTCCCAGGAGACCCCACTGCCAGTTGGGTAGCATGGTTAATGGCACTCACCCCCAGACAGCTATTTTGGACAACTGGAAAGGTCTGCACATAAACACATGTATATGTATATAAATTTTGTTTCTGTGATGATACAAATTTCTCAATTAATCCTTTGAGATTCAGCTCTCTGGAGTCTTCCCTGACTTTGACAAGCAGAAGTCATTTATTTGTTCATCAAACATGTATTAATTGTCTACTGAACATTAGGTACTATGTTAGGTACCAGGGATAGAAGGATGTTTAGGCTATTAATTTTGCTTTCCAGGGCACACACTGTAGGTAAGCAGGAACTCTAATGGGGGTAATATTAAAAGCATGTATAAAATATGCAGCACAGTAGAGAGAAGGCCATAATTTGACTTGGGTCTTCAATGATGATTAGGAACTTGCCAACTGGATGTGAGGAAAGATATTTCAGGCAGGCTGAACAACATGTATAGAGGCACAGAAGGCAGAGACTGCTTAACCAGCTTTGATTCCCTAATTTATCTAGGATAGTACAGATTACATGGTAGATCATCACTATTTGTTGAAAGACTGAATGAATGGCTGGTTTCCTCATCGGAGGCTTCTACTACTTAGAAGGAATTTAAACTCCAACAATTTTTCCTCACTTCTTAAGCTTAACTCCCACAGATTAATTTTTCCAGTCCTACATTAGATCTTCATTCTACAACGGATAGACATGTAAGGGGAATATCATTCTTTCCTGGTTGCTTGGCTCACAGGATTTCCCTTTTCTGGTAACAACCCCTTTTTATAGGTTGGGTCCTCAGCAGCCACAGCTCTGCAGGGTTCCTCCCCACAGAGAGATGACTGATCCAGGGATAAACTATGTGACCCAGGACTTGTCAATCAGAGTCCTCAGAGGAATTAAGAGGTAGAAGGGGGAGGCTTGGTCATGATACCAGCCAGGAGAGGAAGCAGTTTGTAATAGGACAGAACAAAGCTGACTCACAGAGAAGCAGAGACAAGAGGAGTCCTAACAGCATTCCAATGCCTGGAATCTGTTTTCCCTGTGGCTCAACTGCACTGCTGTCCTTCCAGTGGTCATGTAAGTAACGCCAGTATCCTTCCAATAAACTCCTCCTTTCTGCCCTAGCTGGTTTGAGTTGGGTCTCTAGCACTTGTAGCCAGAATACCTGAATAACATAGGAAACAAAGGTAGGGGAGGCCAACTTACCCAGCTTCTCTGTAGCTTCTACACAGACACTAGGGTACATGCCCTCAGTATAAGTTGCTACCAGAAGATACTGATGGGTCTTCACAATGACCACGCCAGTGTGTTCCTGGATAAAGAATAAAATACAATACCATTCTTTCTTGGTCTAATCGCAGGACCAATAGTTATGCTTTAGCCACATTTTCCACCACTTCCTTTCATGTGCTTGCTTTTGGATTCACTACTCTTTTCTACTACTTTAGTTGTCTTTCCTCAAAAAGTTTCAGACTGGGAGCAGATGTAGCTCAAGTGGTTGAGCACCTGCTTCCCACGTACAAGGTCCCAGGTTTGATCCTGAGTACCTCTCCAAAACAAAATGAACAAAAAAATCAACTCTCATTGGGGAGCAGGTGTAGCCCAATGGTTGAGCGTCTGCTTCCCATGTATGAGGTCCTGGGTTCAATCCACGATACCTCCAAAAAAAAAAAAAAAACCTTTCAGACAATTTTAATAAAGTATAATTTGAAAAAGTTGCCCATGATAATAATATATACCCCTATCCCAATTAGAACAGCTCATGTAATGGAAACAGAATTGATTTTAGAATTAGACAGCCCTGAACTTGAATCTCAGTACCTTCATTTTCTGCTACATAACTATGGAAGAGTTACTTAACCTTTTAAAGCCTCAGTTTCCTCATCTGTAAAATGATATTTAGGTTATACTATGGATAAAATGTGCCTAACTCACATAGGACATCTAATACATGTGAATTTTACCCACTTAATTCCTTATAGGCAACAGGGAGCCAAGAGAGGTTTTAAACACAGAACTGATAACATCAACTTTTTTTTTTTTTTAGAAGGATGATGTAGAGTAGGAAGAGAGTTCAGGCAAGATTCAGTTGATGGATTCTGGAATGAATGCTTCTCAAAATCAGGCTATGATAGTATTTAACATATACCTTCCTGGCACTAGACTGCTGCCTCAGATATTGCCTAAAGGCAATAATGGGCTTAGTCTGTTTCATAGCTAGGATCAGGAGGGACAAAGAAAAGTGGAGTAAAATTCCTTTCTTAAGATTTTTACCCAGCTATCGTAAAGTCTTGAATACTCACATTCTTAGCATAAAGAGAACATTCATCTGCCCGGACACATTTGTAATCCTTTTCCTTAAAATATAATCCTTCTCTTCGAGTTTGCAAAGGGTTCTTGGCAAATCCATTCAGAAGTGTTCGAACATCACTGGGCATTACCTGTAGAAGTTTAAATAGATGAGGGGTCTGCAAACTATGACCCACCAATCAAAGTTGGCCCACTGCCTGTTTTTGTATGGTAAGCTAAGAATGTTTTTCACATTTTCAAATGGTTGAAAAAAAACAAAGAACAGTATTTTGTGACGTGAACATTATGAGATTAAAATTTGTGTCCACAAAGTTTTATAGGAACAGAGCCACACCCATTCTTTTATGTATTGCTTACAGCTGCTTGCCTTACAGCTGCAGAACAGACTAATTGTGGTAGATACTATATGGCCTGCAACCTAAAATATTTGCCATTTGGCTCTTTACAGAAAAAGGTCACTTTAAGCTCTTATGCCCAAACTTGTTTGTCTTACACTAAATCCAGGTGATGCTACACACAGGCTGCGCTCCTGGAGTCTGATAAGAGCTGCACTGTCCACATGCTTCGTTCCCAGTAGGGTTTCTAACAGTAAGTTCTGTAAATGACTCATGCTCCCTCGGCTCTGAAAAAGGTAAGTGTGGTTGAAGTTAACTTTTAAAAGGCATGTGAATACAAATGTCCGGTAGACACTTCAGACTGTTTTAATATCAGCATGTGTACTTTGGAAAGATGAAGATTGAAAAAGTTGGCCCATCATTGGTGTTCCCCGGTACTTAAAGTATAACACAGAGTGGGTTATGAAGTGAGTTTGGATAATGATAGCCTCGAAGTTTTCTAGCCTGGTCAATGGCTTTCAGTCCTCCTTGTACATCAGACTAACTTGGGGATTGAAAAAATAATAACACAAAACTTCAGAGGCCCCCACCCTCAGGGATCCATTTTCATTGGTCTGGGGTGGGACTAAGGCATCGATAATTTTTCAAAGCGCCCCCGACAACTTTAGTGTGCAGGCAGGACAGAACCACGGAGCTAAACAAACCAGACTAAATGAGACCTACTGGTCCTGAATCCCCACACTCCCTTCCCGCTGAGCAGCATGAGCGCCACCTATGGAAACCGATACTGTCTACACCCCAGGGCCATTTAAACCAACGTCTTTCCGCCCAAGTCCCCAAAGTCTTCTTGGGCCGCCCTCATCGGGGCAACCTCTGCCAACACTCGCCCTTCCAAGTCACGGAAGGGCGGGAACCCCTTTCCTCGCCACACCTCTCCTCATAAGGTTTGGGCCGCAGAGAGGCCGCCGCGGCAGGACTGAGCAGGGTGGGACGCGGTTAATTTCCAGCCCCGGTGGCCGGGGAGATGGGCTTAAGGGATTCAGAGACCGAGAGCCACAAGGAGCGGAGCCCGCCAGCCTCCCCGCCCCGAGCTCAGCGCTCCCTGAGGGGCTGGCATGGCGAGGGCCCGCCCCTCACCCGCCCAAAGGGGAAGCTGGGGCGGGAGGACGAAGCGCCCCGCTATTGGCTGGGGCAGCTGCCCGTCACCGAGGAGCAGGAAGTCCAGCCCCCACCGGGGCACCAGCCGCCAGCTGCGCCCGAGGGTCGGCACTTTCGGGCCGCCAAGTTCCTTCTCGGCTTGCCTGGGCCGCCAGCGCGCAGTTGCGT
Organism: Tolypeutes matacus; assembly: GCA_026826555.1. NCBI lineage: Eukaryota > Metazoa > Chordata > Mammalia > Cingulata > Chlamyphoridae > Tolypeutes > Tolypeutes matacus. The sequence goes on along the minus strand of JAKSZT010054568.1, from coordinate 1,978,190 downwards.
GGGGCGCGGGAAGTGAGCGGGCGACGGTGGCCTGGACGCGCGTCCTCCGCAGGATTCCGAATCCTCCGCCCCTTCGGCGCCGCGCGGACTCCTTCTCGTCCACCGCGGAAGGGCCGCGCGGGGCCTGCGTCCCTGCGACACTGGAAGGGAACATTCTCACATTCCGAAGCGGCGGGCTCGGGCTGAGTGGGCCGCAAGCCCGGGGGCGCGCTTTCCCGCCGCAGCGGACGACGCCAGGGCCCCAGTGTGGTGTGACACAGCCGAAGGCCCTGCCAGGCCCGGGAGGGAAGCTGAGGTGCCTGTCGCGGGCTGCGAACCTCGCCCCGGGCCTGGGGCGTCACCGGCGCGCGCAGTGTCCCGCGCCCAAGGCCGTGGGGTCGAGGCCGCCAGCATCTTGCAGACAGGCGGTCAGGTTGCGGGGGTGGGGTTGGGAGGCTGCTGTCGGTCGACCACCAGCGCAGACTAATGACAGCTGCGCCCTCATCCAGTCCTTGGGGTGAGCATGGGGCCGCTCAGCTTGAAGACTGGCATATTTAGTCTGAAAGCCCCTCCCTTCCCACCTTCAAGGCTCTCTTTCTCTAAGCAGCGCAGCCTGTGCTTCATAGCCAGAAAATGCACCTATTGTGACGGCCACCGAAGTCATAATAGACCAGGCTGAAACTCCCACACAGGCTTGGAGGGAACACATCATAGGAGGCCTCGGGAAACCATTGCAGAGATGGGGCCCAGATGGAAGGTGGTTCAGTCCAAAGAGGAACCTCCCTTTCCTAAAGAAGAATGGCTCTGAGACATGGTCCCAAGCCTATGGTCAAGGCCTCCTTTTTGGGAAAGCCTGAATGGCTAATTTTCAGAATCTGTTCCATGGCCATTCATTGGTCACAAGCATTTATTAATTAAACAGGAGAGAAAATAAGATGATTGTGAGTTTTTATTACTAAATTAGTAAGTTTTTAGTTTTTCTAGGAGCTCGGTTATTTGTGACCACAATGAAAAATTTAGACAGTGATGAGCTGATAACTGACAAACTTCCCAAGCTCAAGAACTCAAAAGAATGGTTGGAACCACAGCCACTTTCTTTTATGGAGGTACAATAGCATGGCGTTTTGAGGTTTTTACTTGGGTAGTTTCAGTGAGAAGTGGCTTGTGCTTAAGTTTTCTATTTCTTTGATTTCTGTTCTTTATTATTTCTTTACTTCTACTAACTTTGTGTTTACTTTGCTCTTCATTTTCTTATATACCTTTCTTTTTCTAATATAATCATTAAAGCTATATATTTCTCTCCAAGCACGGCTTTAGTTGCCTCTCCCAAATTTTGATATATTGTATTTTTTAGATTTATATTTTTCTCTAAACAGATTTATTAAGATATATGATTGATATCCAGTAAACTGCATATTAGTTTAAAATGTACAATTTGCTAAATTTTGATATATGTATACGTTCATGAAACAATCACCACAATCAAGATGATAAACTTATTTATCAACCCCCAAAGTTTCTTCATCGCCCTCATGGCGTCCCTTTATAATCCTTTCCTCCCTGTCCCTGCAGAGTAACCACTGATTTGTTTTCTGCCACTATAGTTTAGTTTGCATTTTCTAAAAATTTATACAGATGGAATCTTAGAGTATGTATTATCTTTGTCTGGCTTTCATTCAGCATAATTTTGTGCCTCATGTTGTTGCCCTTATCAATACTTCATTCCTTTTTATTGCTGAATGCTATTCCATTATATGGCTACACCCCAATTTAACCATCTACTTTTAGGTACACATTTAGGTTGTTTCTAGTTTTTGGCAATTACAAATAAAGCTGTTAAGAACATTCATGTACATGTCTTTTTATGGACATATACTTTCATTTCTCTGGTGTAACTATCTTGTCATGGAATGATTGGATCATAGTTAAGGAATAACTTTTTATGAAACTGCAGATAGTCTTTTACTATTAAGTGTGATGTTAACTGCAGTTTTTTTTGCGATACCATTTATCAGGTCGAGGAAGTTCGCTTCAATTTCTAGTTTGCAAAGTTTTTTTTTTTGTTTTTAGGAATAGATCTGTTTTCTCAGATTCTTTTCTATAACTACTGGGAAGACCATATGGGTGTACTTTTTTTATTCTATTGATTTGGTGAATGACATTCAACGGGCTTTCTAATGTTAAAACCAGCCTTGCATTCCTCATTTCTGGGACAAACTCATTTGATCATGATATATTGTCGTTTTTATTCAAATTGCTAAAATTTTGTTTAGAATTTTTACATGTATGATCATAAAAGATAATGATCTAAAGTTTTAGTATTGGGGTAATGCTGGTCTCATAGAATAAGTTGGGAAGTAGTCCCTCCTTTTCAAATTTCCAGGAGAGATTGTGTAGAATATTTCTTTTGTAAGTTTTTAAAAGAACTCATCATTGAAGCTACCTGGCCCTGCAGTTTCCGTTGTGGGGAGATTTTTAATAAAAAATCAACTTATTAATAGTTCTAGTGCTATTCAGTTCATCTTTTTTAATGGTCTTTGTTATTTGAGGTTTTCAGGGAATTTATTAATTTCATCCAAATGTTCACATTTAATGGCATGAAGTTGTTAACATTTTCTTATTACTGGTTAATATCTGTAGCATCTGAGTGATGCTAGCTCTCTCATTCCTGATATTGGTAATTTTTGTCTTACCTCTTTTTTTCCCCGATCAGTGAGGCTAGAGGTTTATCAATTTTATTGATCTTCCCAAAGAATGAAGTTTTTCGTTTGTTGTTTTTTTCATTTTCTATTTCATGAGTTTATTACTTTCTTTCTTCTGCTTCTTTGGGTCTAATTTGTTTTTCCTTTTCTTTTTTCTTAAGCTGGCAGTTTAGGTCATTTATTTGAGACCTTGCTTCTTTTCTAACATGGTTGTTTAGTATTATGAATTTCCCTCTTAGTGCTTTCGTGCTTTCATGGCATCCCACAGATTTTGATTTGTTATTTTTCATTTTCATTCAATTCTAAATATTTCCTAATTCTGTTTATTTCTTCTTTGACCCATTAGTTATTTAGAAGTGTATTATTTAGTTTACAAATATTTGGGGGTATTCCAGGTATTTCTTTCTTTTTGATTTCTAATTAAATTCCATTTTGTTTAAGGAACAAACTTTATTGACTTGATGGGGAGTGAATGTGGCTCAAGCAGTTGAGTGCCTGCTTCCCACGTGGGAGGTTCTGGGTTCGGTTCCTGGTGCCTCCAAAAAAACAACAAAAACAAACAACAAGCAAAACAAGCAAACAAAAAAAACAACTCAGGGGAACTTATGTGGCTTAGTGGTTGAGTGCCGGCTTCCCACATACAAGGTTCCGAGTTCAATCCCCAGTCCTGGTACCTCAAAAAAACAACCAACCAAACAAACAAAAAAAACCACTATTGACTTGAATTCTTTAAAGTTTCGTGACCCAGAAAATGATATATCTTAAGTGTTCCAAGTTTACTTGAAAAGAATGTATATTCTGCTGTTGTTGGTTGGACTGTTCTAAAAATGCCAATTTGGTGAAGTTGGTTGATAGTGTTGTTTAAGTCTTCTGTATCCTTACTGACTTTCTTTGTATTTATTTTATAATTGAGGGAGAAGTGTTGAAATCACCAATTATAATTGTGGATTTGTCAATTTCTTGTACATTTATCAGTTTTTTTGCTTTATGTATTCTGAGGCATTGTCATTGAGTATATAAATGTTCAGAATTATGACTTTTTGATGAATTGATCTCTTTATCATTATGAAATGACTTTCTTTATCCTGGAAATAATATTGCTTATGTTAAAATCTACTTTATCTGGTACTAATATAGATAAGTTTCTTTTGATTATTGTAAGCATGATATATCTTTTTCCATACTTTTACTATTTAAACCTATTTGTATCTTTATATTTAAAGTAGGTTTCTTGTAAGCAGCATATAGTTAGGCTTTGCTTTTTAATCTAGTCTGAAAATCTCTGTCTTTTAATTGGGGGTAGTTAGGCCATTATATTTAATGTGAATATTGGTATGGTTGGGTTTATCCATTTTGCCAGTCTGTGTCTTTTGATTGGGGAGTTCAGTCTACTAACATTTCATGTTATTAATCTAAAGACATACTTACTTCATTACTGTGGGGATACACAAGTCCAAATTCCTTTGGCTTTCCATTGTCATATCTTAGTATTGTCTGTCTTTTTACCCTTTAAGTTACCTTTACGAATAATCTTCATTACTGCATTCTTCTCCAAGCCTCTCTCTCCTGTCTTTCCCCCTTTATGCTGCAGCACTCCCTTTAGTTATCTCTTAAAAATCTTGTCTCTTGGAGACATACTTGCTCAGTTTTTGTTTATCTGTGAAGACTTTAAACTCACCCTCTTTTTTTTTTTTTTTGAGGTACTGGGGAGATTGAACCCTGGACCTCGTATGTGGGAAGCTGGCGCTCAACCACTGAGCCACATCAGCTCCGACCCTCATTTTTGAAGGACAGTTTTGCCAGATAAAGAATTCTTGGCTGGCAGGTTTTCCCTTTTGGTAACTTTAATATATCTTACCACTACCTCTTGCCTCCATGGTTTCTTATGAGAAATCAGCACTTAGTCTTTTTGAGCATACCTTGTATGTGATGAATTGCTTTTCTCTTGCTGCTTTTGGAATTCTCTCTTTATCTCTGGCATTTGACATTCTGAATAGTAGATGTCTCAGAGTAGGTCTTTTCAGATTTATTCTATTTGGAGTGTGTATTAGGGTTCTCTAGGGAAACAGAATTGAAGGGAGATATCTGTAAATAGTATGAGATTTTATAAAATTCTCTCACGTGACTGTGGGGATGCACAGTCCAAATTCTGCAGGCAGCTGCAAACCAGAGGCTCCAATGAAGGGCCTTGATGAGTTTCCAGGAGATGTTGGCTGTCCGAAGTAGAGATGGGGATTCTGTCTGGATGCTGAAATTACTTCTGCTTTTAAGGCATTCAACTGATGGGTTAAAACGTCACTCATTGCTGACAGCAATCTCCTTGGTTGATTGTAGATGTAATCTACAATGATTAAAGTCCATAAATGTCCTTATTTTACAATTAGCCCAGTGCTTGCTTGACTAAACAAACTGGGCACAATTACCTGGCTGAGCTGACACATTAGCCTAACCATCACAGGGTGCATTATCCTTCTTGGATATTGATATTTATGTCTTTCATAAGGGCTGGGAAATTTTTTGGCCATTATTTCCTCAAATATTCTTTCTGTCCCTTTTCCATTCTCTTCTTCTGGGACACCTATAACTCGTTATGTCTGTGTGTTTCATGCTGTCATTCAATTCCCTGAGACCCTGTTCCATTTTTTTCATTCTTTTCTCTTTCTGTTCTTTCTTTTCAAGGTCAGATGCTCTGTCTTCCAATTCACTTATTCATTCCTCAGCCAGTTCAAATCTGCTGTTATTTGCCTCTAATGTTTTTTTTTTTTTTTTTAATACCAGGGACCATGGAATGAACCTGGGACCTTCTATGTGGGAAGCCAGCACTTAACCACTGAGCCACATCGGCTTCCCTGAGTTATTTTTTGTTTGTTTTGCTTGTTGTTTGTTTTTATTTTTTTCAGGAGGCACTGGGAACTGAACCTGGGACCTCTAAGTTTAAAAAAAAAATTTTTTTTAAAGATTTATTTACTTTATTTTTCTTTATTTATCCCCCCTCCCCTAGATGGTTCTCTCATCTGTCTGCTCATTGTTTGCTTGCCTTCTCCAGGAGGCACTGGGAACCGAACCTGGGACCTCCCACATGAGAGGCGAGTGCCTAACGGTCTGAACCACATTCACTCCCCATGGGCTGTGGCATCTGCTGGCTTGTTACATCTGCTTGTTGCAGCAGGGGTGTCGTCTAGCTTGTTTTGGTGGGGATGGCATCTGTTCATCATCTTTTAGGAGGCACTGGACCTGAACCTGGGACGTTCCATGTGGTAGGCAGGTGCCCAACTAGTTGAGCCACAACTGCTTCCCTCTAATGTATTTTTCATTATTATTTCTTTTCTTTTTTTTGTTATTCTTATCTAATATATTTTTAATATCATTCATTGTGTCTTTCATTGCCATAAGCTCTCTTACTTTTCTGTGCAAGCTTTCAAATTCTTCTTTATGTTCACCCAGTGCCTTAATATCCTTTATCTCTTTAGTCATGTTTTCTTTCAATTCCTTGATTTGATATAGGAGATTTGTATGAACATCATTGATTAGTTGTTTTAAATCCTGTGTCTTGTCAGGACTTTTAATTTGTTCCTTTGACTGGGCCATATCTTCCTGTTTCTTAATATGACTTGTAATTTTTTGCTGATGTCTAAGCATCTGATTATGTTAGTGAGTTTACTCTGATTGTCAATTTCTCTCTTTTGCCAAGTGCTTTTGTTTCATGGCTCTTCTTTGATTTTTGGTTCAACTTACTCTAAAATTTTAAAATTGCCCTGTTTAAGTTATCAAAACAGGGCCAGGGACCCTCTAATGGGGTGCAGACCAGATCCAAGGGGGCCTGGGAATAGGGGTGAGAGAGACTCCGAAAAGTCTTGTTTTCCTTCACTTTCCTGGCCAGCTGATGGTGCCTTTCAGTGAACTTTTCCACAGAGGTGATTCTTTCAGCCTCTACTGGGTTGTGTTTCTGAGCTGGTTAGAGCCACAATTCAAAGTGGGGCCCTGCTGCTTAAACTCACTGAAGAGAAACCGTACTCAGCCTTCCAGGGTACCCTCCCTCTTCCCAGAGATGAACATGTCCATTCCCCTGTCAGTTGGCTTCCCTCAGCCCCTGGTTTTAATGAGGCTGTTCACCTCAAGGGTGGGGGGATGGGTGCCATTCCCAGCTGTGAGAGTGAATAATTCACAGTCTTCTTTTTGGCCTCTTTGTCTCTCTGTCCCCACTCCCTATAATGTTTGTTTTTTTAATTTATCAGAAGCATGTATTGCATTCACATTTTCAAAGAGCTTGCACATTCCGTCTTGGAGTTCACAGCATCCTTGAGTAATATGGTTGGGTTTAAATCTACCATTTGAATTCTATTTGTACCATATGTTTTTTGTTCTTTTTTTTTCACCTTTTATTCCTTTTCCCTCTTTCCCTGCTTGCTTTTGGAACAAGTATTTTTATGATTTCATTTTTATCTCCATTATTAAGTGCAATAATAGCCATAACTACTTATTGCATTATTTAAGTGGTTGCTTTAAGTTTTATAGTAAACATCTTTAACTTATCACAGTCTAATGTCAAGATATTATGCCACTTGTAGTAAAGAATCTTTTTTTTTTTTTTTTTTTTATGGTCAAAAAACTTATATTTAGAATTAGCCAGCTAGACTCAGTTTAGATGATCCCAATTTTGTTGGCAACATCCAAAGCATCATAGTCAGGTGCCAGACAAACATATGCCTTCTTCTCTCCATCAGGCCTGATCAGTGTGTTGACCTTGGCCACATCAATGTCATAGAGCTTCTTCACAGCTTGTTTGATCTGGTGTTTGTTGGCCTTGACATCCACAATGAACACAAGTGTGTTGTCTTCAATCTTCTTCATGGCTGACTCAGTGGTCAGAGGGAACTTGATGATGGCATAGTGGTCAAGCTTGTTTCTCCTGGGGGCGCTTTTCCGAGGATATTTGGGCTGTCTCCTGAGACGCAGCGTCTTAGGCCGCCGGAAGGTGGGTGACGTGCGGATCTTTTTTTTTTTGTGGCTGTGGACGCCTTTCAGTACTGCCTTCTTGGCTTTCAAAGCTTTTGCTTTGGCTTCGGTTTTGGGAGGGGCAGGTGCTTCCTTCTTCGCTTTCGGCACCATCTTCGTGAAAAGGCGTAAAGAATCTTAATAACAGTATACTTCCATTTCTCCTCTCTCTGCCTGTGTGCTATTTTATCATACATTTTACTTTTACATATTTTACCTAAACCCACAATATATTATTATTTTTGCTTTAAAAAAACAATTGTCTTTTAAGGATAGTTTAAAAATAAGAAAAGTTCTTTTATATTTACCCACATAGTTACCATTTCCAGTACTCTTCATTCCTTTGTGTAGATCCAGATTTCACTTTGGTATTGTTTTCCTTCTGCCTGAAGGACGTTAACAGTTTTTGTAGTTCATGTCTCCTAGTGATAACTTCAATAGTTTTATGAATGGAAAAGTCTATTTCACCCCTTTTTTATCTTTGTTTTTGAACTAAGTTCCCCCCAGATATTTTGCAGATATTGTTCCATTATTTTCTGGCTTGCATTGTTTTCAGTGAGACATCTGCTTTTATCCTTTTCTTTATTTCTCTGTACATAATGGGTCTCTTCTATGGATGCTTTTATTACTGATTAAGAAATTTGATTATGATGTGCCTTCGAGTAGTTTTCTTCATGTTGTACTTGGGCTTCTTTGAGCTCCTTGTTTCTGTGGGCTTATAGTTTTCAACAAATTTGGAAAATTTTCAGCCATTATTTCCTCATTTTTTCTATTGTTCCTTCCTTTTGGAGGCTACAAATACCATGTATAATAGCCTCTTTGAAGTTGTCCTATACCTCACTGATACTGTTAATTTTTTCATTGTTTTTTTTCCCCTTGTGTTTCATTTTGGATGGTTTCTATTGCTATAGTTTTAAGTTCATTGATCTTTTCTTCTTTAATATCTATTCAGTGTATCTTTCATTCCAGACATTGTCATTTTCAATCCCAGAAGTTTTTTTTTTTTCCCAGGAGGCATCGGAAACCAAATCCAGGACCTCCCATGTGGGAGGCAGGCTCTCAACTGCTTGAGCCATATCTGCTCCCCCCAGAAGTTTTATTATGGTCTTTTTTATATCTTCCCAGTCTTTTTTTTTTTTTTTTTAAAGATTTTATTTATTTATTCATTTATCCCCCCCTTGCTGCTTGTGCTCGCTGGGTCAGCTAACCACGCCGTGCGGGCGGGCTTGCCTTCACCAGGAGGCCCCGGGAACCGAACCCGGGGCCTCCCATATGGTAAACGGGAGCCCTACTGATTGAGCCACAGCTGCTTCCCTCTTCCCAGTCTTAACATGTCTACTCTTTCCTCTAGCTTCTTGAACCTAGAAACTATAGGTATAACTATTTTAATGTTCACATCTACTAATCACATCATCTGTGTCATTTCCGGGAATATTTTAATTGATTTTCTCCTTATTTTTGGTTAGATTTTCCTGCTTCTTTGCATGCCTGGTGAATTTTGTTTGTGTGTCAGATATTGTGAATTTTATCTTGTTGAGTCCTGGATATTCCCATAAACTTGAGCTTTGTTCTGGTATACCATTAACTTACTTGAACACAGTGTGATCCAGGTCTTGCCTCCAAGCTTTATTAGGCAGGACCATAGCAGCGTCTAGTGTAGGGCTAATTTTGCTCTATTACTAATACAAAATCCCTCCAAGGTACTCTATTTTATGACTTGGGAGCCATGGGATTTTTCACTTTGGTCAGTGTTAAGAGGAACAACTACTAGGCCTTTTTGATTTCTAGGGATTGTTCTCCTTAATCCTTTCATGCATTTCTTCGTCCAGTATTTCTTTGGATAGTTTTCCCACATGCACCCACCATTTAGCATTCAGCTAAAGACTCAAGGGGGACCTTCTGGGGATTTGACTCTTTGTAGATCTCCAGAGTTCTTTCTCTGTATAGCTTTCGCACTTTGGTACTCTGCCCTATTAAACTCTAGCTGCCCTGGCCTCCCCAAACTTCTGTCTTCTCAGTTCAGGGAAACAGCCAGGCTCCACCTGGGTTCTTCCTCTCTATGCCTCCGTCTGGAAATTCTTTCCAGGCTCTAAGCTGGGCTATCATAGGGCTCATCTTTTCTGTTTTCTGTTTTTCATGGGCCACTGTCCATCATTGCCTGATGACCAATGTCTTAGAAACTGTTTCATGTATTTTGCCCGTTTTTTTTTCTCTTTAAGTTCCAGTTCTTGTCTGAAAGTGGAAGTACTCATCCCAGCCATTATTGCTTCAGTTTTCTCCGCCATTCTTTTATTCCACACTTCTGGGTCTCTAATTAGCCATGTTGGACCTTTTGATATTGTCCCATAGGTCACTACGGCTTTGTTTATTTTTTTTCCCCAATCTTTTTTCTCTGTGTATTTCAGGTTGGATCATTTCTAATGAGTTGTCTTCAAGATCACTGACTTCTTTTTTCCTTTTATCTCCAATCTGTTGTTAAGGACATTGAGATATGCTTTTTAAATTTAAAAAGTGTATTTTTCCATTTGGTTCTTTTTTGTAGTTTCTATTTTTTTTTTTTTCATTTTGTAGTTTCTTTTTTTTTTTTTTTTTTTGCTGAGATTTCCTATCCATCAATTATGAGCATATTTTCCTTTAAATTCTTAAACATAGTAATATCATAGTAATAATAACTGCTTTAAAATCCTCGTCTGCTATTTTCAACATATAATTCATCTTAAGTTGGTCCCATTAATTGTCTTTCTCTTAAGTATGGGTCACATTTTCCTATTTCTTTGTGGGTCTAGTAATTTTAGATGATATTTTAGACACTTTGAATGATACTTTGTAGAGGGTCTAGTTTTTGTTATGTTCCTCTAAAAAATATTGAGCTTTTATTTTAGTGAGCAATTTAACTTGACTTAACTCAAATGCCAACCTTTTTTTCTTCTGCAGTTGGCAGTAGATAACCTGTTTAGGTTTTTTTGGCCTTAGCTGGGCTGCTTGGAGTCTTCCGTGTGTATACATAATTTAAGGGTCTGCAAGCAATTTGGTCAGAGTTCATTTGCAGAATTTGTGGCACCTGCTCTATGGCTTTCTCCTTTCAGGCATTTCCCCTTTCACCTTCTAGTTCCCATCATTGCCTTGAAGTCTACCTTCTAATTCCTGAACCAACAAGATTGCATGTTTCTAAGATTTAGCCATCTCCTTTGGCTCTGACTGCAACCTGCTTTCAGGCAAAAGCCCATAAAACTTTTACTGTACCCTTCTTCCAAGTATTAACTATTCTCCAGTTTCTCCCTGCTTTTGGTCATTCTCCAGTGTCTTCAGATTGTTATATTTTATATTTTTGTCTAGAATATTAATTCAGTACCCACCTTGGTTGAGAACAACAGACTTGCCAGGAATAGCAACTCTGTTCTCTCTGAGGCAGACAGAACAAAAAATAAATGAATTTGGAGTTAGACACATTTGAATTTAAACCCTGGCTCAGCTCAGGATTTTCTAGGTATCTAATTTTTACCTTAACCCTCTGAGCCTTGATTTCCTCCAGTATTATAGTGAAGGCTAAGACGTAGATTGTGAGATTTATTCTTCTGTTCTGTAAATAAAAATAGCTGGAACTGAAGATGACTGCTTTCACTGACAGTTGCTTTCAGAATATTTTATTTTTGTGTAATTATCAGAGGATTTCAAAGGTAATTTTCTGCTAGAAATCAACCTCTCATATTTTCTGGCATTTATAATGAAAATGGAAAAAACTAATGTTGTTATGAACCATTCCTGAAGATTATGTTGCTTTTAAATCTGCAAATATGACTTGTATATAATATTAAAATTTATTTGATTCAGAATCTTCACTAATGATCAAATGAATTTATTCCAATTATATTTATATCCCTACTGTCTGAGAAAAGCTGTTTCAGTCTTTCAGGTAATTTGTCAATGGCCATGAACAAATTAATTAAATGAATATAAGAAGACTTTAAGAGCAAGTTTCTGTTTATTACAGTGAGATTTCTTTCATGTTGTGCAGTCCAAATCGGCTGTCTGATTATAATTTTATCTTTCATGTATATCTAAGTTTATGAATAAAAATACAACTCATTTTCTTGATTTATTTTATCCACACACTTCTATTTTTGCTTATGTTTAAATAACTTCCAAGTACAAAATTGGGTGAATTTATGAATTTATTTTGGGGAAACAGAAAGAAGATCAGGAAATTGGAAAGAAGCTATTTTAAAATATTTTATTATTTTTATACTACTGACATTTCTTTTGGTATAGAGCTTGCCTTAAATGGCACTAAGCTTTTAGTGAGACCACTGACATATTCTTAGCTAGTTCTGTAAGAATCAGGGTAGATCAGTCTCCCTTAGGCAGTTGAAAAACCTCAAATGGAGGTCTTTGTATCAATTTTAACCCAGAAAGGTAAAAACATTTTTTTTTTTTAGGATGTGAGGAAAGATGGATTCTAACTACCATGTGACTCTGGGCGAGTTTTTGACCATTCTGGGACTCAGAATGTCTGTGATTTGAGTTATTTTTTGCCCTAGAATGAGTTGTATTAGAGAGCAAAAAGATTCAAATTCTCTTTTTTAAAAACAATTTATTGAAGTATATCATTCATACATGAACATACATAAACTATAAGTGTTGAGTAAACATTGGGAACTTAAAAAACAAACATGCATAACATCATACAAGTTTCCCACACATCACCCCCCCACAAACACCCTGCATTGTTGTGAAACAGCATGAAAGAGTATTGTCAAAGTATCACTACTAACTATAGTCGGCATCTTCCTCCCCTATACATTTTTTTTTAAGGATTTATTTATTTATTTTTATACATGAGAGAATATTTGCATTCAAGTAGTCTTAAAACAGGGGTTCTTAACCTTTTTTGTCCATGCACCCCTTTGCCAGTCAGGTGAAAATCACGGACCCCTTACTAAGTCCACACTATACTGTGTATTATTTAATAAATATATCACACCTGCGCCAACACGTGTCCCCAAGAATAATGTTTTTTTGAATTTCAGTTCAAGCTCACAGACCCCTTGTTAAGAACCCCTGTCTTAAAAGGTACTTGATGATATGATTTTAGGTTAAAAAAAATGGATTTATACAGAACTTTTCAGGGATATGTATATCACATAAAATATTATGATTCTAGGTAGTACTAATAATTTTTCAAGATTTAATTTTCAAAGTTTAATTCTGTCATTTTAGGCATTAGCTAATGAAGATGTTGATACAGCTATTCAATCAATCTTATATAGAGAAAATTATGTAATTAAGGTAAGAATGGGTTTTAGTATGTCTTAAGCATTTTTATTGTTTTTGCGTTTTAGATATAGTGCCTCCTCACTATAAAAATTTTGGAAAATACAAAAAAAAAAAAACAATGAAGAAAAGCTGCTCATTACCACCTGGAATTACTCTTAAGTGACCTCTGAGATTTCTTTAATAGTCTTCCTTTCTTCCTATACTTGGTGGGGATTCCTTCACAGACACTTTATAAGACTTTTGAATTTCATGTTGTTGAACCTAGTAGTCACGTGATTTCATCTGCTATATAAATGGTAGATGAGAAGTTTTGGTGAGAATAAATTAACTTAGAGCCTAATCAGGCATCACCTTCTCAGGCTACTTTCCATTTTTGACTAAGTTGTTCTACTCTTCTGCTGTATTACACTTATCTTTTCTCCCCTCCTCCCCTTCATAGAATGTTCATCCTCATTCTCTATGACCCCTTCTCTTCCTGGATAACTCCTCATTCTTCAAGGCCCACCCCAAATGTCTTCCTCTTTGGAAATCTTTTTAAGACTCTAGAAAATAAGTTTTTCTCTTCTCTATTGTCGCCAGAGCTGATTTCCAGGTTTTTGGTCACATCGTAAGAAAGAATTCAGAGATGCACCACAGTTATAAGAAAGTTAGAAAATAATTTAATAAGGGGAAAGTACACACTCAAGACATGAGTGCAGACATGTTCAAGAAAGAGAGACATGCCCTCTCTCTAGGTTTTCTGGTTTTATTGGTTATCATAGGGGGTTAGGATCTGTGCTGATTGATGTATTTAAGACAAAGCGGGAGAAATGCATTGGGTGGTTTGGCTTTCAGGGGTAGTTGTCCGGTGGTGGTTGGCTTCCGGTTGCTCTCTACCAGCTCTGCAGCGCACACTGACTGGTGGCAATTGGCCTCTGGCCACTGTCCACGAGTGCTGCTGCATGTTTACTGCTCAAGGTGTTTATGAAAGTAGGTTTTTCTCCTCCTTTCTGCTGTGGGAAAATGTTGCAAGTTGCATTCCGATAAGAATGTTTGTGTTCTGAGAATTGGCGCTTGGGGTTTTCTGCCCTCTTGCTCAGGTCCCTATTCTATCCTGCTGCTTCTGTATCTTTGGTTACTGTACATGTATCTGTCTTGCTATATTGTTCCTCCTTCCATTGCATTTGTTTTGTAGTCTGCCCCTGCTCCCCTTTGGAGAGCAGGCACATTGTCTCAATTATCCATGTATTCCAGCATAGTACATGTCACACAGTATGATTGAATTAATGAAAGACTTTGTGTATTATTCTTTTTTTATTTTATTTTATTTATTTTTAATTTCTCATCTACTTTTTTTTTTTTTTTAAAGATTTTATTTATTTATTCATTTATCGCCCCCCTGCTGCTTGTGCTCGCTGGGTCAGCCAACCACGCCGTGCGGGCGGGCCTGCCCCCACCAGGAGGCCCTGGGAACCGAACCCGGGGCCTCCCATATGGTAAACGGGAGCCCCACTGACTGAGCCACAGCCGCTTCCCTCTCATCTACTTTTTAAAAAAGCAGTTTTATTGAGATATATTCATATGCCATACATTCTGAGTAATTCTTATGAGTATAAAGCTCAAATTTTAGGAAATTTTAGAACAGACAGTTTTAGTACATTTACCTTTTCTATCCCTTTTTACTAGGAACTAGATAAATATTTACAACATCATGACTTCTTAAATGCAAGAAGAAAAGAGATATTACATAAAAAATGGGTTGACCATGTGGCAGACCCTCTCCAGAAGAAAATTATAGAAAAAGTTTCTTCATATAAGAAGATTATAAAAAGGAGACAAGGGGAATTAGATGGCTTTATAAAACATATAAATAAAAAGGTACTAAGAAATCATTTGATGCTTTTTACAATTGCTTTAAAAACGGTGGTTATATTTGTTTACTTATAATCATCCAAACAGTCTTCCTCTCCTTTCTCTATATGTCTATATGTATAATCTATGCTTGGTTATAGTATATACTATTCTTAAATCCAGGGAATGTGGAAGGGACAGAGGAGGAGGAATGGGCCTGGATTTAAATGTGTACATTTGAACCACACAAAGATGTTTTTCCCATGGAATTATTAATTGTATTTACCAATTAAAAATTTTTGGACTCTAGGTTCAGGTCTCTTTTGTTCTGGAACTCAGTTATTTTCAAGCCTATAAAATGTTTGTTATACTCATAATTTAAGAGATTTGAGATGTTTAGTAAGCATTTAAAAACAAATTCCCAAATCTTTTAGTGCTCCAAGTTTCTATATTAAAATCTTTCAAATTTTAAGTAGATTCCTTCTACCACTATAATATTTATTACTTGGATAAATTAATTTCAAATTTGATTTCTTCTTCTTTGAATTTGTCATCAATGTCACTTTGAATCTTAAGAATGGAATTGTGTGACTCTTGAATCCTGTAGTGCTCAAAACTAATTGTGTACTTCTTGTTTTTATGTTTGATTTTATTTCCTTCCTTTAGGGAAATGCATTTATAGAACATTATGATCCAAAAGAGTATGATCCTTTTTATATGAGCAAAGTGGACCCCACTTTTCTGAAGGTAGGGTAGATCTCTAGTTTTACCTTTGGTATTATGTGTTTGGTTGTTTTGAGCAGCCCTAATATATGAGTAGTCCTGCAGTGATTCCCTAAGTGTGCAGTAACATTTTAAGAATAGTTTCCTGTCTCCACATCTTAGAAGGAAAAGAAAGGCCAAAGACCAAAGTAAAGTAAATCTTGGTAAATTTTGAAAATATTGTGTAATAATTGAGAATAGCTGTTTGAAAATTTCATAGACTTAAATTTGTTTCAAAAGTAACACATTTTCATGATAGATAAATGAAAAAAAATTGATTTTTTGATAAAGGAAATCTTAAAATCAGTCCTAATTCCACTACCCAGAATTAACTCACTGTTTACATTTTTGTATAGCCTTCTAGACATTTTTCTATATATATGTATATGTATACATTTTTACTTGATAGGAGTGAGGTTATAGTGTATATTTAGTTTTATAATCTGCTTTTCTTTTCTCAACAGTTTATGATTTACTTCTTTCTATGTCAATAAATGGTATTAGGATGAACATCTTTGTAGCTATATATTTCTTAAATCTTTTCTTCCGGGAAAATTGCTTGTAGAATTACCTTAGGGCATGCCAGATTTTGATTTATATTGCTGAATTGTCCTGCAGATAGATTTTATGTTTACACTCACACCAGAGTCCATTTTTTCACACTTTTGCTAGTAGTAGGTATTATTAAACAAAATGAAACAAGCAACAACAGAAAAACAACTTATCTTGTATCATAGACATTTTAAACTACTGGCATCTGCACAGGAATTCTAGGTCCTGTTTTTTTTTGGCGAGTGTACTATTCTAATTTTATAAGTGAGGTTTAAACTAAGTCTTAGAGACACTAACTAGTAGTAACACAGCTTGTAAGGGACAGAGTTGGAATTTGAAGTCATATCATTTTGATACCAAAATTGCATTCTGTTCCTTTACTATACTTTCTTTCTAACTGAAGTTTAAGGAAATCTGAGCACTTTTAGGTTATGGAAGTAGTCCTCAAAGTGAAGTACATGGACCTTTGGGATCCCTGAAATCCTTCAAGGGGGTCTATTAGGCCAAACATACTTTCATACAAATGATGTTTTATTTGCCTTTTTTATTGCGTTGGTATTTGCACTGAATGGTGCAAAAACGATGAGTAAAACTCTGGTGTCTTAGAACAACTTAAATCACTGTCACCAAATTGTACTAGTAGTTGATATATTCTTCACTGTCCTGTACTTGTAGTAAAAAGAAAATGGTTTTACTTAAAATCCTTGATCAAGCAGTAAAAATTATTAATTTTATTAAATCTCACTCCTTAAGACACGTCTTTTTAATACTCTGTTGTGATGAAACGGGAAGTATGCAAAGAGCACTTCTATTGCATACTGAAATGCAGTAGGAGTGCTTGAATTATGAGCTAATTTTGTTTTTCATGAAACATCAATTTCACTTGAAAGAATAACTTACAAACTATTTAAGTTGTGGGGATTTGGCAGACATTTTCTTGAAAATGAATGAAGTAACACTGTCACTTCAAGGACAACAACTGGCACTATATATTGCAGTGATAAAATGTGAACTTTCAAGCAAAAGAATCCGAATCTTGGAAAACGCTTATTCACCATAATGAGTGTGATAGCATCCCAATACTCAAAGACTTTATTGATGAGATTGGTAATAATATTAATGAATGTGAGTCTTTGCTATTGTATAATGAAATGTGTTGATATTTGGAAGATCTCCCATAACTCAGTGGTAGAATTTTTTCCAGATGACCAATTCATGATGTTACAAAATCATACATGGGTAAAATATCCATTCAATGTTCAAGATAGATCGGTGGATTTTAATATAGCAGAATATAAAAAAGTTCATTGATAAGTTTTCAGATTCCACATTGTAACTAACTTTTAAGAAACTACCCCTTGTCGAGTTTGAGTATAGTATCAAAGAAGAATATCCACAATTATCAGAAAAGACTATTAAAATACTCCTTCCTTTTCCAACTACACTTCTCTGTATGGATTTTCTTTATATACATCAAATTAAACAACATTTCTCAAAGATGCAACAGCAGGTATGAGAATCCAGTTGTCTTCTATTAAGCAGGACATTAAAGAGATTTAACAAAAATGTAAAATAATGCCACTCTTCTAATAATATTTTTGTTTTGGGAAGTTATTTTTCATAAAAGTTTTGTTAAATTTAACAAGTTTATTGTTTATTTTAAAATAAGTAAACAATGTAAAATTTTCTCAGTTTTAATTTCTAATACAGTAAGTATTGATAGATCTAACCCACATATACAAAAAACTCTTTGGAGTTAATAGTAACAATATTAATAAGTTATGAAATAAAAAAAGTTTCAGCACTGCTGGGTCATAGTACCTCCATTCAACTTTTTAAGTTTTACAAGTGTTTGTCAGTAAAGATAGAGTCTCAGATGGACTTATAATTGTTGGAAAACATTTAAAATATTGTTTTTCTCCTTAATTTAAAATTTACTTTGTTATTCTTATACCAATAGGTCATATGCAAATATCTAAAAGTGATAGTAATGTTTTTGTCCCTTTTTAGAGTAAGTTAATGCTTTCTTAAATATTTTAGAAGTAGCACTCTTTATAGCTTCTATGAAAGCAAAATTTTATATGGTCATGTTGTGTATTATAATTAACATGGAAAAACAAGCCTGATTATTATTAGAAAGATATAGGTGGCCTTTTTAGCTTGTGGTAGAGTTGCATTGAATAGGCTAGACCATGAAAGTGACTGTTGCTGAATGCTGTTTACTTATGTAGAAATGTCATTTTTGATATTGGTAACATTGATTATTAAAATAGATTTAGGAAAAAAAAATAGATTTAGGGCTTTAATACCTTGGCTCACAGATTATCTAAGTTTTGAGTGGTTTGGTTTTACATAATTGTTAATTATGTTGACTATGGATGTTAGGGATTAATGTGAATATATGGTTATATTTTCCTTTTGTTCATGGTAAAGGAATTTTTTAATTTGGGAATTTATGATGGCAACAAAAATCATTTTTTGAAGACTGAACTCATACTTTGAAGCAACAGCTTACCTTGCCATTTTGGCTGGAAGGCCTTGTCTTAAGAGAGATATGGGAGGGCTCTCATCTCTTTGTAATGTGTTAAATATGTATAATGGTTTGCCTGCTATTTCTATAGATACAGTATTCTTGACTTTTATGGCATAAGAGCCATATGTGGATGTTAAGGAAAGACTGAAAAAGTTCAATACTCAGACCCGCAGCTCAGTCCTCAAAGAGGTATTTCTTTTGTAGGTTACTATCCCACCATTTCGTGATCCTTTGAAAAAGGCACAATATGACAAAGATGAAGACAAAAGAACTCTTCTTCAGTGTGAGACTGGTACTTAGTTCTTGCTAATTGTTACAAGGTTTCATAGCCCAAGAGTAACTGGAGTTGCATTGAGGGTGCTAATTTAGGTTACTGTTTTTCTTACAGGCAAAATATATACAATGAAAGAATTTAAAGAGATAGAGAAGGCCAAACTACATTCCAGATTTCCAAGTATATCTAAATCAAGATACTTTATGACTCCAAATGAGTGGCTTAAATTACCTGCATGTTATATAGAAAGTGAATTTTGTAAAAGAAGCAGGTAATGGTTAATATTTTTTCTTTTTTTTTTTTTTTCTTTTTTTTTTTTTTTTTTAAAGATTTTATTTATTCATTTATCCCCCCCTTGCTGCTTGCGCTCGCCGGGTCAGCCAACCACGCCATGCGGGCGGGCCCGCCCCCACCAGGAGGCCCCAGGAACCAAACCCGGGGCCCCCCATATGGTAAACGGGAGCCCTACTGATTGAGCCACAGCCGCTTCCCTTAATATTTTTTCTTGAGACAGTGATATAAATTTTGTGTTTAGTTATGCTTTTTTTAAAATTCCGTTTTCCAGTGAGAAATCTACTGTAATTCTTATTTTTGTTCCTCTGTATGTGATGTTCTTTTTCTTGGGTACTTTCAAGATATTCTCTTTATGTTTGATTTTCAATAGTTAGACTATGATATGTCTAGGGTTTGTATTTTTTCCCCCTATTATCCTACTTAGAGTTCTCTGAGATTCTTAGATCTGTGGTTTGATGTCTTTCATTATTCTTG
This sequence comes from Tolypeutes matacus, assembly GCA_026826555.1. Lineage (NCBI taxonomy): Eukaryota > Metazoa > Chordata > Mammalia > Cingulata > Chlamyphoridae > Tolypeutes > Tolypeutes matacus. The sequence continues at coordinate 1,958,521 of JAKSZT010054568.1, read as the reverse complement.
GGAAATTTTAGACCATTATCATCTCAAATATTTCTTCTGCCCCATTCTTTTAGCTCCCCTTATAAGACTCCAATAATATGTATGTTAGACTCTGTCCCACAGTTCCATAGCTCTTGGATGCTCTGTTCTGGTTTTATTTTTTCACTTTTTTCTTAATTTCATAATTCACTTGAATAATTTCTACTGGCCTATCTCTGTAAGTTCATTGACTCTTTCCTCGACTGTGTCCCATCTATTGATGAGCCCATTAGAATAATTCATCTCTGACATCAGTTTTACTTCCAACATTTCCATTTGGTTTTTTCTTATAGTTTTCATTTCTCCTGAAATTTTCCATCTTTTCATGCATGTTGTTCACTTTTTCCAATTGATTCTTTAATATAGTAATCATAGTTATTTTAAATTCTCTGAGAATTCCAACATCAGTGTCATTTCTGAGTGTGATTCCACTGATTTTTTAAAAATCTCTTGACAATAGGTTATTTTGTGTTGCTTACTTGCATGTCTTGCAATTTTTTATTGAATTTCAGACACTGGATCTTGAAGAACAATATAGACTGAGCTAAATAATATTTGTCTGGAAATGGACATGCCTCTTCTTCTGTCAAGTATTAGTGTGGGGGTTGAGTTAATCTAATTGAACTGGTTTGGATACTATTATTGATATTGTTACCTTCAGTACACCACAGGCTTCACATTCCTCTTGTGGTAGAGGATGGGGTGCCAGAAGATTTTTCTCAAATGTTTCTGCTCCCCCCCCTCAGTTTTCAGCTATCCCTGCATGCCTGCATCACAAAGGTGGAGGGGAGTTCTCTCCATACTCTTGCTTCTCCTCTAGAAGTAGACTGCAGTTGCTTATTGCTTGTTGCTAGGATGATAGTGGGAACAGGGGGAGAGGGAAGTTTTCTGTTTTCCTAGTCCAGACTTTACAGAAAAATTGAGCAGAAAGTTCCTATATAGAAACAGAGAGTTCCTATATATCTCCTCCCCCATAGTTTCTCCTATTATTAATGTCTTGCATTGGTATGGTACCATGATGAACCATTATTGATGCATTATCAGAAACTAAAGTCCATAGTTTACATTAGGGCTCACTCTTTGTGTTGTACAGTTCTATGGGTTTTGTCAAATGCATAATGTCATGTATCCACCATCACAGTATTAAACAGAATATTTTCACTGCCCTCCAAATCCCCTCTGTTTCACCTATTCGTTCTATCTCTCCCTCCCCCAATCTCCTGGCAACCACTGATCTTTTTACTGTCTCTATAGCTTTGTCTTTTCCAATATGTCTAATAGTTTGAATTATTCAGTATGTTTTATCAAACTGTCTTCTTTTACTTAGCAATATATATTTAAGGTTCCTCTATGTCTTTTCATGGTTTGATGGTTCATTTCTTTTTATCGCTGAATAATACTCTGTTGTATGGATGTACCACAATTTGTTTATCCATTCACCTATGAAAGAACATCTTGGTTGCTTCCAACTTTTGGCAATTATGAATAAATATAATGATTTGCATGCAGGTTTTATGTGGATATACGTTTTCAACTCATTTGGGTAAAAGGAGAGAATATGGTAAGATTATGTTTAGCTTTGTAAGAAACTGCCAGACTGTCTTGCAAGGTGGCTGTACCATTTTTCATTTGAATGAGAGTTGCTGTTGCTCTGCATTCTTGCCAGCATTTGGTGCCTTCAGTGTTTGGGGTTTTAGCCATTCTAATAGGTATAGTGGAATCTCATTGTTTTAAATTGCAACTCCCTAATGACATACAATGTTGAGCATCTTTTCGTATGCTTATTTGCCATCTGTATGGTGAGGTGTCTTTTTAGATCTTTTGCCCATTTTTAATTGGGTTGTTTTTCCTTATTGTTGAGTTTTTTAAGAGTTCATGTATATTTTGGATACAAGTTCTTTATCAGATTGTGTTTTACAAATATTTTCTCCCAATCTTTGACTTGTCTTTTCATTTTCTTAGTGTATTTTACAGAGCAGGAGTTTAAAAATCGCCCCCCCCCCATTAACTAGGTTGGGTCCACACAAAGCATGAACCTATTTATAATAGATTTAATTCATGTTGTATGTGAAGATGATTATATTTAGAATACTGATTTTGTACTGAGCTATTAATGGGCGTACAGTAATATAATATAATATATTATAATATATTATTATATTAATATAATATATTATAATATATTATTATATTACTAATATAATAATCCGGTTGCAGTAATATTTTCACCCTCACTAAGGCACTGGTGGTTTCTAGTAACTAAATTGGATAATTGTCTGGATTCTTCTCTGTGATCTGTACTATCTGTACTGCTCTGTTCTCTCTGGGAGCTGGTGTACTTGAGATTGACTGGCTTCTAATCTGAAACCTTGCACTGAATCTTAGTCTTTCCACATTGAGTTGGCATGCCAGATGGTTTTTTTGTTGTTGTTATTTATTTATTTATTTATTTTTTGAGGCCCTGGGGGCAGGGATTGAACCTGGGAGAAGCCGGCACCAACCACTGAGCCACATTGGCTTCCCTGAGTTAGTTTTTTCCTTTGTTTTGCTTGTTTTTTGTTTGTTTGTTTTGCTTGTTGTTTTTTTTTTTTCAGGTGGCACCAGAAACTGAACCCAGGACCTCCCATGTGGGAGGCGGGCACTCAACTGCTTGGGCCACAGCTGCTCCTAGCATGTCAGATGCATTTAAAGATAATGCCCACACTCTGTGTGTGTGTGTGTGTGTGAGATGGGGTCCTCTTTCTTTATTTCAGATATGGCTATCCAGTTCTCCCAGCAGCATTTGTTGAACAGACTGTTCTGGCCCGGCTGGGTGGGCTTGATAGCTTTGTCAAAAATCGCTTGACCATAGATGTGCGGGTCTATTTCTGAGTTCTCGATTTGGTTCCATTGGTCAACCTGTTTATCTTTATACAAGTACCATGCTGGGTTTTTTTGCTTTTTTTAACCACTGTAGCTAGATAATATGCTTTAAAATCCAGAAGTGAGAATTCTTCGACTTTGCACTTCCTTTTTTTAAAGGCATTTTTGGCTAGCAGGCCATATACCAGACAACTGAAATCAGAATCTCTGGGGGTGGAACCTAGACATCAGTATTTTTCATATATATATATATGACCAAGGGCATTACTGTACATACTTTTTTTTTTTTTTTGAGGTACCAGAGGCCAGGGAATAAACCCAGGACCTCATATGTGGGAAGCCGGCACTCAACCACTGAGCTGGTTTTTTTGTTTGTTTTGCTTGTTTGTTTGTTTTCAGGAGGCACTGGGAACCAAACCCTGGACTTCCCATGTGGGAGGCGGGCACTCACCTGCTTGAGCCACATCCGCTCCCTGTACATACTTTAGTTTGCCTTCTTAGGTAATACCCTTCCCTGCCAAAGCTCTCATTTTCCTTGGGTTACGTTGCTATTTACTTTCAATCTCAAAATTCTGCCCAAGGACAGCCCTGTGTAAATTTAATTCCTACAGATAAATGAACTATTGCGTTAGCCATTCATAGCTAATTAACACAGGAAATCCTCTTGTCCTTTCATGAATAATGCCAATCATGCTTTCATGCTAATCTATATGTCTGCCATACCCATTTCTTTTCTTTTACTCAAAAACATATTTCAAAATCCTCATTGTCTAGGAAAGTCCATTCTGATTAAATCAGGATCAGAATGATTCTTTCCATTAATTCTTTGTATGGCCATCTGCATGTGGGGTGTACTGAATATATTAAGATGATGGCCAGGGTTCTTAGTTTCAGAGAACAAAATCTACCATAAAAAAGTATTCATTTTTAGGGAAGCGGCTGTGGCTCAATCAGTAGGGCTCCCGTTTACCATATGGGTTCGGTTCCTGGGGCCTCCTGGTGAAGGCAAGCCCGCCCACACGGCGTGGTTAGCTGACCCAGCGAGCACAAGCAGCAAGGGGGGGATAAATGAATAAATAAATAAAAATCTTTAAAAAAAAAAAAAAAAAAAGTATTCATTTTTAAATATTTGATTACTCACAGACTTGTTGGGAGGTCTTACGAAGCAGGGCTGGGCTTTCAGGAATAACTCCCAAAATCACAGAACTGGCCAGCCAAGGGAGGTGTTGTTTCTGCCATGATGAAGACACTGCAGGATCAGGACGCTGTGGTTGCAGTTGCTGCCCTTAAAACCCCATCAGCTCTGCTGTAATCTGTGCTGGCAAAATGGATGCTCCACAGAGGGCCAGAATCAAGATTGGAGGAATCTAAGGCACATGTCTGCCACCCTGTGGCAAGGGAGGCTGGGAAATGGACTGTGGATTCTCTCTGGGGAAAGCTTAGTGTGGGGAACTACCAGAATGGGAAAGGGATGTTCAGACAATTTTGGGTAGCCATAAGGGACAAGCATCTACTATTGTTGATTGTAAACAACACAACTCTTAAAGCTTCTTTTTACATGAGAATATGAGCTTCCAATGGATAGGAAGTATTTTAAATTTTGCCAAGTTGATTATTGGTTCTCAAGAGATAGGAAGTCAATCTCCAAATGGTGTCAGCAACTCTTAAACAATTAATCTCATCCAAGAAATTCAATCAGTGTATAACAATAAGTTTGTATAAATATAAGCTAGTGTTGTTTTCAAAACATCCTAACACATGTTATCTTGTTAAAGGTTAAAAGTGAAAATGAATTTTAACGATAGTTGTTTTGATCTGAAACCCTCTGTGAGAGCTCCTCATCTTCCCGAGTCCCGGGAAGGAAAAAAACCTGTTATTTACAAGTAAGTCTGATATTCCATAGCTTTGCTCTTCTTTCATTTAAGATATTTGGTTATTTTGCCACCCTCTGCCATCCTTTCAAGTTGCTGGAGTCAGTGCTAAGGCATACACCAGGCTCTGTTGTGGCATGGTATCAAGCATCTTCTACCACTGTGTCTAGTTGAGATGCCACCCTCCAGCAGATTTTTCTGGTTTAAAAGAACAAATGGCTAAGACATACAGAAATAACAACACCGAAATGGAAATATTTTGTCAACCACTTGTATTAAAGGTAAAAGGAGATTTTAATTGAATTGGAGTAGTAAAAATAGAATTTTTTATTGGTTTTGGTTGGTTGTAACTGTTACATGAGTGAACCCAGAGTGAAGAGACTTTATAAGTGGAGAAAATGGTATATACTACTATGCATGTGGCATGGGAATTATCTCAATGTGTTGGGGATTGAATTATAACCCCCATAAAAGACATGTTCAAGTCCTAACCCCTGCACCTTGAAGATACTATTATTAGTTAAGTATGGCCTTAATTTAATGTGGCAGAAGTCCTTATAAACAAAGGAAATTGGGCAGGTTAGTAGAAGCCAGAAGTAGGACAAGTGAGAGAGAGAGAGAGAGGCAGAGAGATCACTGTATGACAGAAGATTAACATCACCAGAAGGATACAGACTTCACGAGAAAGCATGCTCTGCCAGTAACTTGAGGTTGGACTTCTAGCCTCCAAAACCATGAGACAATAAATTCCTATTGTTTAAGACAACCCATTGTATGGTATTTGTTCTAACAGTCCTGATAAACTAAGACACCTAGTTATGGAGTTAAAAGTAAGATATCTTTTCTACATTGTTAAATATCTTGTTAACCATCTGATTAAAAAATATTGAGGCTCCTCGTACATTGTCGTGGGAATATAAAATGGTACAGCAACTTTAAAAAGTAGTTTCTCAAAGGTTCAACATAAAATTACCATGTGACCCAGCAATTGTACTCCATTGTTTCTACCAGGGAAAATTAAAACACATATCCACACAAAGATTCATACATGAATGTTCAAAGCAGCGTTATTAGCAATAGCCAAAAATGGAGACAACCCAAATGTTCATCAACTGGTGAATAGATGAACAAAATGTGGTATTATATCCATGTGGATGGAATGTTATCTGGCAATTAAAAGGAATGAAGTACTGAAACATGGTACAACATGCATGAAACTCAGTGAAAGAAGCCAACCCCAAAGGGCCATATATGGTATGATTCTATTTATACGAAATGTCCAGAAAAGGTAAATCTATAAAGACAAAGTAACTTAGTAGTTGTCTGGGACTGGTGGTAGGAATAGGGAGTGACTGCAAATGCTCCTAAGACTGTGGTGATGGATGCACAACTCCATAAATATACTAAAACCTATTGACTTGTACTATTAAAATGGGTGGATTTTAAAAATTATTAGAGAAGGTGTAGGTTTACAGAACAATCATGCAAAAAGTAAAGAGTTCCCATATACTTCTTCTCACACACACAGTTTTTCCTATTGTTACTCTGCATTAGTGTGGTAACTTTGTTATAATTGATGAAACAATATTATTATAATTACACTACTAACTATAGTCCATCTTTTACATTAGGTTCACTGTTGTACAGTCCAATGTCTTTTTTGAAATATTTTTAAAGAAGCTTTAGTTTACTTAAATGTTACATAAAAAACATGCCCCACTCCCTCCCCGTCCCACACTTTCCCACATTAACAATATCCTTCATTAGAGTGTTACATTTGTTATAATTGATGAACCCGTATTCTAGTAACATATATACAACCTAAAATTTGCCCTTTTAACTACATTCTTTTTTTTTTTTTTTTTAATATATGCATTTCTCAATTAAATGTACTGGATACATATAATTTTTTTTTTTTGTATCAAACAATATGTTACACAATATATTTGGTTCATAATAATGCATTCATACAGTTTTTGTCCTTTTGTGTCTGGCTTGCTTTGCTCAACATAATGTCCTCCAGGTTCATCCATGTCGTCATATGCTCTATGACTTCATTTTTTCTTACAGATGCATAATATTCCATCACGTGAATACACCCCTTTTTGTTTATCCATTCGTCTGTTGATGGACACCTGGATTGTTTCCAACTTTTGGCAATGGTGAATAATGTGGCTATGAACATCGGCGTGCAGATGTCTGTTCGTGTCACTGCTCTCAGTTCTTCTGGGTATATACCCAGTAGTGGTATTGCAGGGTCATGTGGCAAGTCTATATTCAACTTCCTTAGGAACTGCCAAACAGTCCTCCATAGTGGCTGTACCATTCTGCATTTCTACCAGCAGTGAATAAGTGTTCGTTATCTCTCCACATCTTCTCCAACATTTGTAGTTCTCTGTCTTTCTAATAGTGGCCATTCTGATAGGTGTGAAGTGATATCTCATTGTAGTTTTGATTTGCATTTCCCTAATCAAGAGTGATGTTGAGCATTTCTTCATGTGGTTTTTTTCACCATTTGTATTTCTTCTTTGGAAAAATGTCTATTCAAGTCTTTTGCCCATTTTTTAATTGGGTCGTTTGTCTTTTTATTGTTGAGTTGTAACATCTTTTTATATATCCTGGATATTAAACCCTTATCAGATATGTGATTTCCAAATACTTTTTCCCATTGCCTTTTAACTACATTCTAAGATATAATTCAGTGGAGTTATGTTCACAGTGTTGTACTACTATCACCACCATTCATTACTTAAAACTTTTCCATCACCCCATACAGAAGCTCTGTACCAATGAATCATCGACTCACCATTCCCTACCCCTAACCTAGCCTCTGGTAACGTGTAATCCAGTTTCTGACTCTATGAATTTGCTTATTCTAATTATTTCCTGTCAGTGAGATCATATAATATTTGACCCTTTGTGTCTGGCTTATTTAATTCAACACGATGTCTTCAAGGTTCATGCATATTGTCACATGTATCAGAACTTCATTCCTTTCTATGGCTGAATAATATTCCATTGTATACATATACCACATTTTATTTATTCCATTCATTGGTTGATGGACTTTTGGGTTGCTTCCATCTTTAGGCAATTATGAATAATACTGCTATCAATATCGGTGGGGAAATATCTGTTTGAGTCCCTGCTTCAATTCTTATGAGTATATACTTAGTAGTGGTACTGCTGGGTCATATGATAATTATATACTTAACTTTCTGAGGAAAGTTTCCACAGTGGCTGCACCATTTTCCATTCCCACCAACAATGAACCAGTGTTATTATTTCTCTAAATCCTCTCCAATACTTGTTATTTTCCATTTTTTTAAATAGAAAAATTTATTTATGATTTATGAAATAGTATCTCATCATGGTTTTGATTTCTATTTCCCTAATAGCTAATGATGTTGAACATCTTTTTATGTGCTTATTGGCCATTTGTATATCTTCTTTGGAGAAATGTCTATTCAAATCTTTTGTCCATTTTATAATTGAGTTATCTTTTTTTTTTTTTTTTTGAGTTATCTTTTTGATGTTGACTTGTAGGATTTCTTTCTATATTCTGGATATTAAATCTTTATTGGATATGTGGTGTATTAGTCAGGGTTCTCTTGGGAAATAGAATCAGCGGGAGATATCTATCAATAATATGAAATTTTAAGAGTCTCTCACGTGACCGTGGGGATGCACAAGTCCAGGTTCTGCAGGCAGGCTGCAAACCAGTGGCTCCTATGAAAGCTCGATGAAAGGTCGTTGATGAGTTTCTGGGAGAAGTTGCCTGTCCAATGACAAGCTGGGAAATTCTCTCTGAATGTTGAAATCACTTCCACTTTTAAGTCATTCAACTGATTGGATAAAAGCACCACCCATTGATAATGTAATCTCCCTGATTGATGCAGATGTAATCAGCCATGCACGCAGTAAACTCACTGGTGATTGAAGTCCATAAATGCTCTTGTATTACAATTAGCCGAGTGCTTGCTGGAACAAACACCTGGACACAACTACTTGGCCGAGTTGACACATTAGCCTAACCATCACATGTGGTTTCCAAATATTTTCTCTTACTCCATAGGGTATCTTTTTATTTTCATGAAAAAGTCCTTTGCTATATAAAAGTTTTAAATTTTGATTTATTTATTTTTTTCTTTTGTTGCTTTTGCTTTTGGTATAAAGTCTAGGAAACTGTTGCCTAGTACAAGGTCCTGAAGATGCTTCCTTATGTTTTCATCTAGGGATTTTATAGTTTTGGTTCTTATATTTAGGTCTTTGATCCATTTTGAATTAATTTTTTGTATTGGTGTGAGGTAGGGGTCCACCTTCATTTCTTTGCATATGGATATCCTATTTTCCCAGAACCATTTGTTGAAGAGATCATTCTTTCCCAATTGAGTGGATTTGGCAGCCTTGTCAAAAATCAACTGAGGGAGGCGGCTGTGGCTCGGTCGGTGGGGCTCCCGTTTGCCATGTGGGGGGCCCCGGGTTCGGTTCCTGGGGCCTCCTGGTGGGGGCAGGCCCGCCCGCGCGGTGTGGTTGGCTGACCCAGCGAGCGCGGGCAGCAGGGGGTGGATGAATGAATAGATAAATAAAATCTTTAAAAAAAAAAAAAAAAAAAAAATCAATTGGCCATAGATGTGAAGGTCTATTTCTGATCTCTCATTTTTATTTCATTGGTCTATATATCTGTCTTTTTGCTAATACCATGCTGTGGTTTTTGTTGTTGTTGTTGTTTGTTTATTTGTTTTGTTCTGTTTTTGGAGGTACCGGGGCAGAGGATTGAACATGTGGGAAGCCAGCACTCCACTACTGAACCACATTGGCTCCTTTGAGTTGGTTTTTTTGTTTGTTTGCTTGTTGTTTGCTTTGGTTTTGTTTTTGTTTTAGGAGGCACTGGGAACTGAACCCGGGACCTCTCATGTGGGAAGCAGGCACTCAACTGCTTGAGCCACATCTGCTCCCTGTTGGGAGGTTTTTGATGACTTATTCAATCTCTTTACTTGTTATTGGTCTCTTGAAATCTTCCGTTTCTTCTTGAGTCAGTGTCGGTAGTTTGTGTGTTTCTAGAAATTTGTCCACTTCATCTAGGTTTTCTCATTTGTTGGTGTTCAATTGTTCATAGTATCCTCTTATAATCCTTTTTATTTCTGTCAGTAATAATGTCCTTTCATTTATGATTTTAATTATATGCATCCTCTCTTTTTTTCCTTTGTTAGTCTAGCTAAAGGCTTGTCAATTTTATTGATCTCTTCAATAAACCAGCTTTTGGTTTCATTAATTCTCATTCTCTCTCTCTCTCTCTCTCTCTCTCTCTTTTTCTCTCTTTAATTCTCTATTTTATTTGCTGCTCTAATCTTTTCTATTTTCTTTTTTTTTTTTCCTATTTTCTTCCCTCAGGTTACTTTGGGTTTAGTTTGCTTTTCTTTTTCTAGATCCTCCAGTTGTGAGGTTTGGCCTCTGATATGAGAACTTTCTTCTTTTTTAATATAAGCATTTATTGTAATGTAAGTATAAATTTTCCTCTTTGGTGCATCCCGTAAGTTTTGGTATGTTGTGTTTTTGCTTTCATTTGCCTCAAGAGATTTCCTTATTTCCCCTTTGATTTCTTCTTTGACCCATTAATTGTTTAAGATTGTGTTGCTTAATTTCCACCTATTTGTGAATTTTCCAGTTCTCCCTCTGTTATTAATTTCCAGCTTCATCCCATTGTGGTTGGAGAAGATAAATTGAATGATTTCAATATTTTTAATTTATTGAGACTTGTTTTGTAACCTAAGATATGGTCACATATCTGGAGAACAATCCATATGCACTAGAGGATTTGCTTTTTGCTGCTGTTGGGTAAAGTGTTCTATATATGTCTGTTAAGGTCTAGTTGGTTTATAGTATCATTCAAGTATTCCATTTCTTTATTGATCTTTTGTCTAGATAGTGCATCCATTATTGAAAGTGTTGTACTGAAGCCTCTTACTATTAAGGTAGAACCATCTAGTTTTCTCTTCACATCTGTTAATATTTGCTTCATTTATTTTGGTTCTCTGCCACTAGGGGCATTAATTAATTAATTAATTAATGTTATGTCTGCATGTTGAATTAACCCATTTACCAATATATAGTGACCTTCTCTGTCCCTTGTAATAGTTTTTGACTTAAAGTCTATTTTATCTGATACTTATATAGCTATACCAGCTCTCTTTTGGTTACTATTTGCATGGTATATTTTTTTCCATCCTTTCAGTTTCAACCTATTTGTGTCTTTGAGTTTAGGGTGAGTCTCTTATAAACAGCATATAGTTGGATCATGCCTTTTTTTCATTTTTCATTTTTTTTTTTTAGGTATCTGGACTGAGGATTGAACATGTAGGAAGTCAGTGCTCAATCACTGAACCACATCAGCTTCCGAGTAGCTTTTTTCATTTGTTTGCCTTTTTTTTTTTTAGGAGGCACTGGGAACTGAACCCAGGACCTCCCATGTGGAAAGCAGGCACTCAACCACTTGAATCACATCCACTCCCTTGGATCATGCTTTTTTTTAAATCCTTTCTGCCAATCTCTGACTTTTGACTGTGGAGTTTAATCCATTTACATTTAAAGTAATTGCTGATAATGCCGGACTTTGTTCTGCCTTTTTGCTATTCTGTCTTTGTAAGTTGTATGTCATTTTTTGTACCTTGATTCTTCCACTAATGTCTACTTTCATATTTATTTTATTTTTTGTAGTGTACCATTTTATGTCCTTTCTCATTTCCTCCTGTATATATTTTTCAGCTATTTTCTTTGTGGTTATCATGGGCTTAAATTTAACATCCTAAAGCTATAACAGCCACATTTGACTTGTTGCCAACTTAACTTCAATAGCATAGACATACACTATTCCTATACCCCTCATCTCTCCACCTCTTTGTTTTACTTGTTACAGATTTTATCTTTATATATTATATGTCAAAAACCATAGATTCATCAGAACTTCTTATGCATTTGAATTTTAAATGTGTAAGAAGGAAAAGGTGGAATTACATACCAATAAATAAAATACTATAGTACTGGCATTTGTATGTACCCATATGGTTATATTTATCAGAGGTCTTTATTTCTTTATGCCACTTCAATTCACTGTCTAATGTCCTTTCCTTTAAGTCTGAAGAACTCCTTTTAAGCATTTCTTTTAGGGAAGATCTACTTGTGGCAAATTCCCTTAGCTTTTATTTTTTAAAAAATCTTGTAATGTCTTAATCTCTCCTTTATTATTTTTTTATTATTTATTTTTTTGTAAGCGGTATTGGAGATTGAACCCGGGATCTCATATAAGGGAAGGAGATGCTCAGCCACTGAGTTACACCCACTCTCCTCTCCTTTATTTTTGAAAGACAGTTTCACTGGATATAAAATTCTTGGTTGGCTCTTGTTTTTATTTCCCAGCACTTTAAATATTTCATTCTGTTGCCTTCTTGCCTCTATGGTTTCTGATGAGAAATCTACCCTTAATCTTACTGGGCTCCCTTGTACACATTACTTTTCTCTTGAAGCTTTCGGAACTGTTTCCTTGTCTTTGGCATTTGACAATTTGACTACTATGTGTCTGGGTGTGATTCTCTTCAAGTTTATCCTTTTTGGGGTTCATCAGGCTTCTTGAATGTGTATATTCATATCTTTCATTAAATTTGGGAAGTTTTCTGTCATTATTTCTTTGAATGATCCTTCTGTTATTTTCCCTTTTTCTTCTTCTGGGATTCCCATTATGCATATATTGGTATGCTTGATGGTGTCCCACAGGTCTCTTAGGCTCTGTTCACTTTTTTTTCATTCTTTTGTCCTTCTGCTCCTCAGCCTGAATAATTTTGTCTTGTCCTCAGGTTCACTGATTCTTCTTTGGCCAGTTGCTATGTGCTATTGAAACCCTCTAAGGTATTTTTCATTTCAGTTATTGTGGTCTCCAACTCCAGCAGTTCTATTAGGTTCCTTTTTAAAAATTCTCTTCCTTTATTCAGATTCTCATGCTGTTTATTCATTGTTTTCCTAATATCCTTTAGTTCTTTCTCTGTGTTTTCTTTTATCTCCTTGAGAACACTGAGGATAATTTTTTTAAGTCTTTTTTTCCCTAGTATATCCAAAGTCCAGTCTTTGTCATTGGTGGTTTCTGGATTTTTATCTTGTCCCTTTGGATGAGGCATCATTTGCTGTTTCTTTGTCTTATAATCTTTTGTTTCACACTGTACATTTAAAAATTTTAAAGTGTCAACTCTGGAATTTAGTCCATGAGCTGTCTGTTCCTTAAGTTTTTATGTAGCTAGTGATATGACAGAGGTTTGAGTTCTAGGAGCTAATAAAAGCAAAACCAAGGCAAAAAACACCTTATATATTCTTTGCAAACGACCCTATGTGGCTGGTCCTCTCCTTCAGAGTTTAACCTTCCTGTCAAAAAGATCTATCCAAAGTGAAAGTGAAGTATATGGTTCTCTCTGTCTTTTCTGAGCCTGAGTCATATCCTGGGGTTGTGCTTGCTTGTGGCTTTGGAATTCCTGTTTATAGCAATCCCAAAGCTCCCTCTATTCTCTATGAAGCAGACCTTCCCCCCAACCCTGGGTACTCTATTGTATTTCTTGAAGCAGGTAATCCTTTTCTTCAGGCTACACTGACTCATTTCTTATACTGCTTTAGGTGCTCACAAGGTGCTTCTGCCTAGAGGGCAAGTTCTGGGAGTGTGAGCTGAGAGGAGTTTCCTGGTTCAGTCTTTCAGGCTGCTACCCAATAGATTGGCATGGACAAACAGGCACTATAGTATATGCAGAGGGGTTACTCTGCTCCGTCTGGAACAGGGCTAGGGTCTCACAATGAGAGCACAGTCTAGTTCTACACTGTGCTGAAGAGGGCTGGGAGGAAGGGCCAGCAAGAGGGCCATGAGCTTATCCTACCATTTTTAAAACTGTTTTCTTGATTTGGCACTTGCCCAGTTACTGAAACCCTTTAGCTGTTTTCTGGAATTTTGAGAAAGATGGCTCTTCCTGATTTTGCTAGTTTTTTAAAGATTTTGTGGGGGCACAGCACCCTGGAGTATCTTATGCCTCCATCTTGGATGTCTGGCAAAATGGGTGATTTTTATGATATGTGAATTATACCCCAACAAAGCTGTTGATAACAGCATCATCATTAACAACAACAAAGGAACCCTAAAAAGATAGAATAAAAATGAGGTTATATAATGTTATTTACTTGGTCGGCCTATAATTCTCTGTTATTAGAAAGTCCCCAAAGTAAGCTGCAGTGATTTCCCTACTTTTCCTGAATAGACTCAGCATTTGATTAATAAACACTGTGTGGCAGAGCTGGCAGGCTTCTAGAGATGGTTGGTGCTGGCGTGATCAGCAGAGAACTCATTGCCTTATAGGGATCTTAATGTTTTAAGGTAGAAACAGATGAATGTTAGGGATGGCACTGGCCACTGTGGAGTTCTCAGTGTCCTTGTAGTGTGGTTTAACAATTTGCTGCTTTGTTTCTTGAATAAGAGCTGAAATTGAGGGAGTAATAGAAAGTTTTAAAAAACTAAGCCCTATTGACTTGGTAGCTGAAGGCCTTAAAAATGAAATGATTCCGAATCTCTCTTTTATATTAGGTTCCAAGGGAGTAAATTCTTCTGCAATCCCTTACTGCCCTGGTCTCATACAGACCTATTCTAGGGAAGATTTTAGGACAATCAACATCTTAATCCTGTGTATTTTCTATAATCGACTGTAAAAGGAGTTTTTTTTTTTTTTTCCCTCAAATATCTCTTCTAGCAGAGTGAGACCCAAACAAGAAGAACATTGCATTGTTGGCATACCTGGGGGTTTACATTTTACACTAGAGGCTTAGGTCTCTGATCTTCCTCTGGAAAGAGAAGGAGGAAGATTGGATTCTCTTCCATGAATTAGAGAAGCATCCCAGTTATGACAGCATGAGTGGAGGAGACACGTCTGTCTTGCCTGGGAGGGCATCATGTATACCTCTGTGAAGGGGTCACTTACTCAAAAGGACACTCACTCTGCTGTTTGATTAAGCGGGAAAGAGTTTCAGGTGAAAATATTACTAGAGCAAGGTAATGCTGCCTATTTGGGTTTCCTTTTCATAAAAGTGGGTAAATTCATATAGAACTCATCAACTACAAATTTAAATAAAAACACTAAATGCTACAATTGAGTTGATAAAGAATTCAGAGAATTCTTTCCTTTCTGGTTCTTCCCTACAGAAACAAAGGGTCATGCCCTGTAGAAAAGGAACCTCTATGTTATCAGGAGGTAAAGGATCCAAGCCCGAAAGAGGCTGACTCTGAAGGTCACTTTTCTTCCTTGAGCCTCAGCCAGGAGGTAGAAAGGGACAAGGAGCAGGATGTGGTAAGTAAGAACTGAGGTAGCCCCATTTTACAATAGACAAGTCAGCAGTTGCTGGTACAACATCTGAGCAGCTAGGAAATTCTTCTCTGTATGGCAGGCTTCCAAGATGAGAAGCAGCAGTGGACAAAAAAAGAAAAAGGAAGAGAGTAGACAAGATTGAGAAGCAGGTTTCCTTTATTCTGAGGGAAAAGGGTTGCCCCTGACCTTGGTGGACCTACACAAGTGGAGGGGTGCTTTGGTAGGTAGACTATACTGTCTAGGATTTCACTAGCTTGCTCTCTCCCCAGTCTTCTCCCTTCTTCCACCTATCATTTACCACTCATTAAACCCAAGCCAGGCCCTAATTTTTTTTTTTTTTTTTTTTGAGGTACTGGGACTGGGGATTAAACCTAGAACCTCGTATGTGGGAAGTCACCGCTCAACCATGAGACACATTGGCTCCCCGGAGTTGGTTTTTTCATTTATTTGCTTGTTTTAGGAGGCACTGGGGACCAAACCTGGGACCCTCCCATGTGGGAGGCAGGTGCTCAACTGCTTGAGCCACATCCACTCCCCAGCCCTAAATTTTGTTCCCCTTATTTCAGTCAAGACAGGTAGAGATCTTTGAAAAGGACCATATACTAAATTAGAGTAGTAAAACTTAAGAAGTAAAATGAAAGCCCCCAAATTACAAATGTAAAAGGTATAGAAATGCAGATGTTTACAAAGCACAGCTTCCTCCTCCTCAGGTAACTACAGTTGAACTTGGCAGCTGTTTGCCTGGCCCAGCCTACTGCTTCCAGGTCTAGGGACCTTCCCCGCCTCTCCCTCTTCCCCACACTCTGTGTCCCAAGAGGTTAGCCTGTTCTAGGAGTGGAATAGAGGAGAAGGCATAGCCCTCCCTCCACCCTCCCTGCCTCCCATTTAGAAATTAATGTGTGAACAGCCTGTTTTCTGAGTATAAAGTCTTTACATCTTTTTCTTTTCTGATTGTTGCTCCATTTCTCCAATCCTACCCCTAAAGGATAATGGAGCTATTTTTTCTACTCACTCATGGAAATTTTAAAATTTTTAAATAATTTCAAACTTATAGGACAGTTGCAAAATTTATATAACACCCACACAGAGAAATCCAACATACCACTCATGGAAGTTTCATTAAAACTTTATTTTCTGTTTTAAATTTTTTACTCTCATATTTTGGTGTTCTCCCATTATGTTTTTTTTCTTCCTTCCAAAAAATTTTAATAAGCACCTTCTCAGAGCCAGGCAGTGTCTGAAAGGGCTGGACTTAGTGGTAAACACAACAGACAAAGCCCTGACCCCAAGGAGCTTATATTTTGATGGGGGAGATAGAAAATAAACAAGCCAATAAACATATAATATTGTGAGCTAGTAATAAGTGCAATGAGGAAAATCAAACAGGTTAAAGATTTCAAGAATAAGGGTGAGCGGATGGGGTGGGGGAACTACTTTAGGAGAGAAGTCAGGGGTGGCTTCTCAGAGGAGATGACATTTATGCAGAGATGTGAATGGAATGTAGGAATGAGAAATAGAGAGATCTGGGGGGAGGAGTGTTCCAGGCAGATGAACTGACATAGTAGAACTCTGATGGGAGTGAGATTGGCATGTTCAGAAAAGAGCACGAAAAGGCCAGTGAAGCTGGGCACAGAGAGGCAGTTGAGAGAGGCAGGAGGGGAGGTTGGGGGGAGGCAGGTGCCTCATAGGATGGGGGTTAGAGGCCGTGATGAAGAGTTGAGTAAAATCCATTGTGTGAAGGGAAGCCTTTCAAGGGTTTTGGACGGGGGATAGGGGTGAACTAATATTTTAAAAAGAAGAATATGACTGCTGCATGGGGGCGAGAGTGGCAGCAGGGAGGCCAGTCAGGAGGCTAGAGCAGCAGGTCAGGTGAGATCACAGCAGCTTGAAGCCAGGGATGTAGTGAGGTGTTGAGAAGGGAACAAGCTGATAGAGCTTGTATGTATTAGACATGGGAAGTGACTGAATACAAGAAATCAAAGACGACTCCTAGGATTCTGTCCTGAGCACTGGGTGGGATTATGGTCTGTATTAGTCAGCCAAAGGGGTACGGATGCAAAATACCAGAAATCTGTCTGCTTTTATAAAGGGTATTTATTTGGGGTAGAATCTCACAGTTAGCAGGCCATAAAGAGTCCAACTCAAGGCTACTTTCTCCCCAAAGTCAGTTGCCATGTGTTGAAGCAAGATGGTGGGCGATCTCTGCCTGGTCTCTCCTTCCTTCTTCCTCTTAAGGCTCCGTGGGCCCAGCTTCTTCTGATCTCAGCTATTGGCTGACATAGGGCTTGTCTAGCAAGACTTCCCCAGCTGCTCAGCTGCTCTGTTGTCTTCAGGGGCAAACTGTCAGGTGAATGGCTCATCTCTCCCCAGGCTTTAGCTGTTTGAGGTGTCTGTCCTCTGCCGTCTATGGTGCTCTCTCTCTTTACCGTGTGTCTTCTTCAGTGAGAGTCCGTTTATATCAGCCCACCAAGGGGGTGGGGACTCAACCCTGAGTCACTCCCTACTGATGTGGTAGAATCAAAAGCCCTAAATTGATTTAACCAAGTAAACTTAAAACCTTTAAATTTAATGCAATCAAAGGGTATCATACCCAGAGGAAAAGACCAGTTTACAAACATAATCTCTCTCTGGGGATTCATAAATAATCTCAAACTGCCGGATGGTCCCATTCACTGAACTAAGGGAAGTTTGCAGGAAAAGCAGTTTGACAGGGAGGGGGGAAATGCAAAAGAAAGGAATTTTTCTGTTTGGGGCAGGCTAAACTTGAGATATTTGTAACCATTGCAGTACATGAGGAGGATTTGTAGGCTATGATTATAAAGCAACTTAAGTTTTTTCCCCACTGTCCATTTAAACCTGTTCTTTGGGGATAGTTCTTCCCCTTCTCTGGCATACTCAAATAATAAAAAGTTTCTGGTTCTAAAGACAGTCTCAGTTCAGTAATTAATATGTCTAATTAATGATCATATCTGGTATAATGACCAGAACTTCAGTCTTCACGTAAGCTCACATCTCCCCCAGGCTGGGCCTGCTGCAGGCTGGCTGCTGCAGTGGAAAAGGGGAGTGGGCTTGATGGCTTCTCTCTTCCCTCCCTACTCTTACTCCTCATCCCCATGTCTTGCCACTGTGGATTCTGACATTTTCAGAGTCATTGTAGGATGGAGGAAGGAGAGGTAATGGAGGGGCAGGGAAGTCCTTAACACTTCATTTTATGAAGATCTATTTTAGTGCAAAGTATTCCCGAGGCTTGGCAGGTGTTTAAGGCTAATATTCTCGCTCATGGGACACTCCAAATGATCTTCAGAGAAAACTCCAATTGCTGGGGATTTCCCACCCGATAATTTTTCTTTCCAGCAAGTTGCTGGAAAGTTGGCTCCTAAGCATCTGATTAGCCTCCTACTACTTCATTTTGTTGAGATCTCCTTGTTCCTCTAGGCGGCCCTCTGAGACCTGATCCAAGGCAACCTAACCTGATTGTTTTTCCTGTGGGGCCCATTTCTGGGCCACTGCCAGCACCCCTGACCTGGTTTCAGGAGGGCAATGACTGCCTAAACAGTGACAGTAACTCCTGGTCTGCTGCCGCAGGCCACTTTAGGCAGGCCTCTCGTCCTTAGTTTTCAAAGGCATGAGGCTGACATCAGGCCACCATGTAGCTGAGTGATCCTACTGAAGCCACTTAAAGCCTAGGGAAGGACTTGCTCTACCACCAACCTGGGGCTCACAAAACACTAGCAACTTTTTGCCCCACATCCTCTTCTTCAATTTCAAGTCCTGATCCTTGCAGAAACCTGGGGACGGAAGTGTTCCAAAAAAGAGCTTGATCCACTATGTTCATGCCGCTGGGAGGGCAAGTGAAATGGGAACTGGGAATTATACTTTGGATTTAGTGAGGTTTAGAAATAATTGGTGACTTTTATTCATGAGGTTCCCATGGAACAGTTATAATGAAAGCTTGATTACAGTGGGTTTGAGAGAGATTGGGAGTGAGGATGCGGAGACAGTGCAAATAAGCAACTCTTTTGAGGAATTTTGTTATGAAGGGAACAGAGAGTACAGGATGGTAGCTGGAGAGGGTGAGGACAAGGGAAAGTTTTTCTAAGATGCTAGATGATATAATATGTACGTTTGCTGACAAGAATGCTCCAGTAGAGCAGGGAAAATAGATAATGCCAGAGAGGGGGCGTAACTGCAAGAGCAGTGTTCTTTAGTAGGTGAGGAGGTGGCATCCGCGGCCCAAGTGGAAGAGTGGGCTCTCTGAAGACAAGCAGGGAGGATTCAGCCAGTGTAAGTGGAGGGATATAGATGCAGCTAGGCTGGTGGCTTTTGTGAAAAGAAGATTGTTCACTTCTGTTTACTTCCATTTTCTCAATGAAGTGAGAAGGGCATCAGATAGTGAAGGTGGAGGTTAGAGATTAGGTTTGAAGAGAGAAGGGAAGAAAGGAATCTAGCATTTTCTCAATCACAACAATCCTGGTGTAAATGAGCACTCTGGGCATATTGACATCTGAAAGTAGGACCATAGAGGGGACCTCAAAGCATATGCCTGATCAGTGATCCACCCCACCTATGATAAGGTGGGCTCTGTCCCTGAATCGCTGCGTGTTTCTGAATTCAGGCAGTGTAAGAAGAGGCTGAGGCAGGTTTAGGTGACATTCAGCTCTGGCACTTCTAGGTTTCAGGTCAGCTGAGGAACTTCCTATATCACACCCAACTCTTCTCTTCTGTCACTTTGAAAAGGTTTTAGCAATGAAAGAGAATACACCCTGATCCTAGACTGGAGGAAGAAGACCCGAAAGAAGGCTGCTTTAGAGGAAGCCATCTGCTAGCAGAAATCATTCAGGGTGAGGGTCACGGAAGGCACTCAACAATGTTAAATCTCTAAGAAAAGCATCTGCAATAAACCGTAGTTAATTTTTGAGTTCAGTGTCTGTGTGATAATTCAGAAATGACAATACCATTTATATTAGTCAGCCAAGGGGGCACTGATGCAAAATACCAGAAATCTGCTGGCTTTTATAAAGGGTATTTATTTGGGGTAGAAGCTTACAGTTAGCCGGCCATAAAGCGTAAGTTACTTCCCTCACCAAAGTCTATTGCTACATGTTAGAGCAAAATGGCTGCCAACATCTGTGAGGGTTCAGGCTTCCTGGGTTCCTCTCTTTCCTGGGCTGGCTTCTTTCTGGGCTCAGCTCCTCAGCTAACTCCACAAGGCCAGATGTAGAATATCAGGTGAATGGTTTGTTTCCCTTCCCAGGGCCTTTTCTCTTTCCTCACAACCAAGCTCCTCTGTGTGCTTCCTTCCCGGGGCTCCGGCTCAAAAACTCCAAACTTCCTTCTCTGCAGTGCTCTTTCCTGTGAGTCCCCATCCACCAAGGGGGTGGGGATGCAACATCCTACTGATGTGGCCCAATCAAAGCATTAATCATTAGTTAATCAGGGGGGCGGATGTGGCTCAAATGGTTGAACCCAGGGAGGGACCTGGGTTCGATCCCCGGGACCTCCCGGTAAAAGAAAGGGGAAAAAAAAAAAAAAAAATATATATATATATATATATGTGTATTATATATATATATATATATATATATATATATATATATATATATTTTTTAATCAAGTAAAAGTAAAGCCTCTGAATCCAACACACTCTAATATGCCCAGAGGAAAAGACAAGTTTACTAACATCATAATCCAATATTTCTTTTTGGAATTCATTAATATTATCAAACTGCTACACCATGTATTGACAATAATTGCAAATGTATTTTCTTCAGAAGTTAAGAAATATTGCCTGAAAGATCCTAATAATACAGGCATACCTCAGAGGTGTTGTGGGCTCGGTTCCAGACCACCGCAATAAAGTGAGTTGCATGGATTTTTGGCTTCCCAATGCATATGAAAGTTATGTTTACATGATACTGTAGTCTATTAAGTGTACAAAAGCATTATGTCTAAAAAAGACAATGTATATACCTTAATTAAAAGGTGACAGGACACGAAGTGAGCACATGCTATTGAAAAAATGGCACTGATAGACTTGACACAGGGTTGCCACAAACCTTTGTAGAAAATGCAATGTCTGCAAAACGTACTAAACTGAAGTACAATAAAGCAAGTTTTGCCTGTAATAATATTTACCTCACTGGGTGCCTGTCTCAATTAATTTGGTCTGTCCTGAAATTAATGTCTGTTCTCATTGTCTAGGCATCCTTAAAATCCATACCCACATATTCACCCCAGGTTTTCCCAACATTTAGAAAGCTTAAAAATGCACTTGGGGTATGGTTATTCCCTCACTGATTCCTACCTTTCCTGTCACCCTCTGGCTCATGTTGAGTTTGAATCCTGGTTACAGGAAGACATAATAGGGCATAGAGCATAGAGGGCAGGATTTTATTTTCTTTAGGCAAAAGGGACACCATGGGAACCTTTTCAAAGGGCTTGGGGGAGTCTGAGTTCTCCAGCTCCAACTGTTGCTCACATACATAATTTCAAACACCAACTCTGTTCCAGTCTGTGCCCTGGCCTTTCCAGAAGACTGATGGCATTGTTAATTCTACTGGAGTTGCCATTCAGCAACCACAAGATCAGTTTATGAACTTGAGAGCCCAGACTCGGATTTACTCAGGATGGTGGCCCTGTTTTGTTTTCTTTTAACTTTTTATTGTAGCAATGTATATACAATTCAACATTTCCTGTCTCAAATTCTTACAAGTGTATAATTCAGGGGTATTAATGACATTCACATATTTATTTTAATGCATTGACTTTAGCATTCTGGCATCTTTGCTTTTTCTTTTCTTGCTTTAAGATATCCATTTTACTTAC
This sequence comes from Tolypeutes matacus, assembly GCA_026826555.1. Classification (NCBI taxonomy): domain Eukaryota; kingdom Metazoa; phylum Chordata; class Mammalia; order Cingulata; family Chlamyphoridae; genus Tolypeutes; species Tolypeutes matacus. The sequence goes on along the minus strand of JAKSZT010054568.1, from coordinate 1,936,563 downwards.
TCCTTTCATATTCATCACCCTCTTTAAATCATTTTATTTTTTTAATTCTTTGTCTTTTTTGTTATTTTCTTATTTGTCTTATTTTCTCATCACCCTTTTTAAATTATTCTACCATGACAGTCTCCCCTTGTGATTCCATGTGATAATTAATTTTTAAAAACTTTATATTATGGTAAATTTCAAAAAAGTGTACAAAAATAGAGATAATCCTGAGCAGCAAGAGATGTCAGACCTTCTCTTTAGCATAGGGGTTCTTAACAAGAGGTCTGTGAGCTTGAACTGAAATTCGAAAAAACCTTATTCTTGTGGGGACGTTTTGGTGCGGGTGTGATATTATTAGATAATACACAGTATAGTGTGGACTTAGTAAGGGGTCCGTGGTTTTCACCTGACTGGCAGAGGGGTCCGTGAAACAAAAAAGGTTAAGAACCCCTGCTCTAGAGTGCTGTTGTGAACATGTCCTACGTACATCTCCCAGGCTGTGTGTTTCAACTCAAAAGTCTAAAATCCTGGAGAAAAGATAAGACAAGCTGATCCTGGCTTGATCAATTAGCCACACCCAGGACAGGGTCACACATCCAAGCTCTGCCATCAAGAGCCCACGCCTGTGAGTGGGGTCAGAATTTTCCAGAGAAATGGGAAGCAGACATCACTAAATGTCCGCCACACAGAGCTGGGGAGCGGGGAGTCACTGATGGAATGAGGCGGGAGAGGCAGGCAGGGGGCCTTAGATGTCATGCTAAGGGGGTTGGGATTTATGGGGAGGCAGTGAAGGATTTTAAAATGCTCTTTAGTTTTTTTTCTTTTTTCCTACCTCATCAGTCAAGCCAGACTGCCAGAAATCACATCAACATTACAAGGAGTATTGGTACTTTGCCCTGATTTTATCTGGAGAAAGAAAAGGCCACTGATGCTTTCCCTGTGGCAGTCCCTCTGTTCCAGTGATTAGGTTGGGAGATTTCAGAATCCTTTTAAGAGGCAGCCCCTATCTACTTCAGACTTTTAACCTGGAGATCTAAATGCATTTATACTTAAGGACAAGGTTGATATATATAATTCACAAATGATACTGAGACTTTTTTTTTTTTTTAAGATTTTTATTTATTTATTCATTTATCACCCCCCTTGCTGCTTGTGCTCGCTGGGTCAGCTAACCACGCCATGTGGGCGGGCTTGCCTTCACCAGGAGGCCCCGGGAACCGAACCCGGGGCCTCCCATATGGTAAACGGGAGCCCTACTGATTGAGCCACAGCTGCTTCCCCGAGACTTTTTGATTTAAAGAATTTTTTCTTTTGGATTAAAATGCTTTTGTCTGTTACATTATAAGTGAATAGAGATACTGACTAGGCCAAAATGGCAACCAGAGGCCTACTGCAAAGCTTCAAAAGGTTTGATGCTTTCTTGGTAGAAGAGCCTCCAGTCTCTTAACATCTTCTTTATTATATTGACATTGAATTTCACTCCATGTAGAAGTCAAGATTATGTTTATTTATTTATTATTCACTTAATAAGTATTTAACTACCTATATTTTGCCAAGTACTGCTCCAGGTGCTTGGGATATAAAGATGAACAGATACGGGCCCTCTGCCCTAGAGGTTAGTGGGTGAAACAGAAAGTAAGTAAAACATTTTAATACTGTAAGGGAACTGCTTTAATTGGGGTATATATAAAGAGTAGCAAGAGCCTATAATTAGTAAGGGACTACCTATTAAAAGGACAATCTTTAAAAATATTTCCAACATTTAAAGAATACTAGCTCACCTAGGAATGAGTGAAGAAACAAATGCTCAGTTTTTAAGTCATAGGAGATTGAAATAATTTGAAGCAGTAGTTCAGGGAAAAATTTATTTTCAAATGAAATAAGTTCTATCAGGCTAATCATAAGGAAATAGCTACATAACAAATCACAAATACCATCATGAATCACCTTTTACTTAAGCTTAATACAATTTAAACCATCAGTGTGTGACTACTTTCTGTCCAAGTCTATTCAACAGAAATTTTCTGTTTATCTGTTATTTGGTCTAGTCATGGATGGTGTCTTAAATTGCCACAGGGCTGCCAATGCAAAGTACAGAAATGGGTTGGCTTTTATAATGAGAAACTTATTAGGACAAAAGCTTACAGTTCCGAGGCCGTGAAATGTCCAAATCAAGGCACCATCAGAAATGCTTTCTCACTAAAGTCAGCTACTGGTGATCCTGGCATCCTGCCATGTGGCAAAGCAAGATGGCAGCCAGTCTCACCAAGCTCCCTGCCTTTCCCTTCAGGCTCACAGTTCCTGGAGCCCAGCTGTGGGCAATCAGCATATGGCTTGTCTCCTTCTGGGCCTCCTCACTCAACCTTGGCAGCTCTGCTTTCTTCCTGAGCCCAGCTGCGGGCAATCAGACACATGGCTAGTCTCTCAGCCTTGAGCTGCTCCATGGGCTCAGCCCCTTGGGGGTCTCTTTCTATGCCTTTCTGCTTTCCAGATTCCAGACTCCAGGACCTCAGCCTCTCAGGGCTTCTCTGTCTTTCTGCAGTCCTCTCTCTCACATGGCAGGATCAAAATGGCAGCTTCCTTTCTGTTTGTTTTCCCTCCATGTTCTCAGTTTATATAAGACCCAGCACCTAACCTGAGTCAAGCCTCGCTGATGTAATCCAATCAAAAGTGGTCTATCAAGTGATCTAATCAATGTCCCTTAATGGAATCTAATGCAATCAAAGGGGCACACCCACAGGAATGGATTAAACAACATAATCTCTTTTGGGGATTCACCAAATTCAAACAGCCACAGATGGTTCCATGTTATGGGGAAGGCATAAAGATGAGTTTTACAGAGCCCTTTTGGTCAAGAAGATCATACAGTATAATGAAATTGTTTGCTAAATGATCCTTCAACTTTGTCTGACTTAAACCTCTACAACATGGTCTACACATTTATGCAAACTGGTTATCATTTTGGGTTTTACCTCTTAGACCATTTTGTCTCGCAGAGAAAGTATTACTTATCCATACGATAGTCTCTAAAATCTCATAGCCATACTGAGCAGAACAAGGCTTTTGATATGTCTTCCTGTATCTGCGTGTGCTTATGAAAATTCAGAATATATCAGAATATAGTGGTTGTGAACATTGCCTTAGCTGTGGTGAAATGGGCTGCTTAGCGCCTGGGAATCTCATGAGCTATCAGTTTTCTAGGGGCTAGAGGAAACAAACGGGGTCAGCAGGGGTGAGTGAGCTGCCAGACGTTTGGGCAGTGGTAGAAAATGCTCTGGCCAAGGAACTATGTACTAGATATATGACTTTAGGCAGGTCTCTCAAACTTTCAAAGCCGAAGTTCCATCATCGAATAATCAGCAGATAAAAGTATATCTGCTTGAGTAACCTCAGAAGTGGATCTATTTTCAAGCTAGTGAAGCTTAAATCTTCAGGGCATCTCACTTATACAGACCCCTTCTGAGGCTATGGGGGGGCCCTGGCAAAGTGTTCACATGGTCAAATATTTTTGTCAGGTTTTCAGAAGTAAGATATTTTAACCATAATTTGTTAAGATTCTGTCTCTTTCCAATACAATTTCTCCTCTGTCACACTTCCTTTCATGTTGGGTGATCCTTGATTGGCAATGGGCATTTTTAGATCTGGCTAAGCGCAAACTGATTTGAGAATACATTTAGTTTGGATTTAGTGAAATATGTTTGTGATCTGCAGTCACCTCCATGAATAGATAAGCTATTGTCCTTCTGGTACAGGAATGGCCTTCAGGAATACACCTGCCCACTGGATTGACTCATCCATCATAGTGACATGAAGTTGCAGGGCCAATGTTTATCCCATGATATAAGTGTCAGATACCAGAAGGGTGTGGATAGTAAAGGAGAAACATTTGAAATGTACTAGACAGAGGCTAGTCTGGGGAGAATTCTTCCAATCAGCAGGCATGTAAAACTGTAAGTAGAAGATTTGGTTCTTAAAACTGAAGTTCTCTCCTGTCAGGAACATACTTAATATACAGGGTACACAATTTATAGATGTCATTTTTCTTCTTGAATGGGAGTCATGTGAAACAGAATGTCCTAGAATTTCTGTGTTCTTGGGAAGCGGATGTGGCTCAAGCGATTGCGTTCCTGCCTACCACACATGGGAGGTCCTGGCTTCAGTTCCCGGTGCCTCCTGGAGAAGACGAGCAAGACAGTGAGCTGGCACATCGGGCAGGCATGGCGAGCTGATGCAACAAGATGATGCAACAAAGAGACACAGAGGAAAGACAATGAGAGACACAACAAACCAGGGAGCTGAGGTGGCTCAAGCAATTGAGTGCCTCTCTCCTACCTGAAAGGTCCCAGGTTTGGTTCCTGGTGCCTCCTAAAGAGAAGATGAGCAGACACTGAGAGTACAGCAAATGGACACAGAGAACAGACAGTGAGCACAAACAGTGGGGGTGTGTGTAAATAAATAAAATAAATCTTTTTTTAAAAAAAGGAATTCCTGTGTTCTAGGGTACAAACGTATAGCAGAACTATATGGAGCAAGTATGTCTTTGTGTGAAGTCAAATGAATTATATATCCCAACATATTAGATTGTGTCTTAGCATATCTGACATATCTTATCCTGACAGTTTGATGGTTCCAGATAAAATGGCACATAAAATTGCCATGAATGCAACAAAACAACATGAAGAAACAAGGGTCCCAGGGACAAAACTCCTGCACAGATATATCAATAAGTTAATATATGTGGTTGTGTAACTTAATACAACATAGCAGCAATTTAAAAATGCATTTGAGGGAGATGACTTCTGGGAAAATGGAGTAGATGCACTTTTCTCTATTCTTCTCTTTATTTTTTTTTATTTTTATTTTTTAAAGATTTTATTTATTTACTTTATCCATTTTAAACACCCCCTTCCCCATTTGCTGTTTTGTGTCCATTTGCTGGGCAATTTTCTGTGTCTGTTTCCTGCCATCTCTTCTCATCCTCCTCCTCCAGTCCTCACCAGGATTCGATCCTGGAGACCTCCGATGTAGGAGAGAGGCATTCCACTGCCTGCGCCACCTCAGCTCCCGTATTCTTCTCTTTAAGTACAACTAAAAACCCTGGGCATTATATATAAACCAAATATAAGAAAATGGTGACAGGTGGAAAGAAGAAGGCAGACCAGATAGAAACCTTGAGAATCAAAGAATGACATGGCGATGAGTTACCTAGGTTTTCTTTTTGTCTTCTCTATCCCAGACTTCAATCTGAAGAAGCCAGCAATCTGACAACAATAATGGGAGCAGACAAAGGACCAATAAATGGGCAGGCTAGTAAGATGGGAAATGTTTACCACTCTACTCTATCCAAATATGACCAAAAAAAATCTTTGGCTCCACCTACAGCAGCAGAGGCCAAATGGCGGGCCCAGATTTCCACCCTCTGAGGCTGATATGAGATGCCCCAACACCTCCAACAGGGTGGTATCAGAGAAGGCGGAGACCACATGGGGGCCCAGACTTCCATCCCTACCTGGCAGTGATGAGGTGCCCCTCCTCCCCACTGGGATGGCCTTAGAAGGAGCCTGGTGGAGCATGACAGTTTGATCTTATTTATGAATTCCAAAAAGAGACATTGATTATGTCAGTGAACTGGTCTGTTCCTCTGGGCATGATACCCTTTGACTGTATGAAATTCAAAGGTTTTACATTTACTTGATTATGTTAAGGCTAGGGCTTTGATTCGACCACGTCATTAGGACGTGCAGGGTTGAGTCCCTGCCCCTTGGTGGACAGATACACAAGAAAAGAGGAAGGAGTTCCATAGACATGAAAGGATCCTGTGGCCCTGAGAAGAGAGCTGAGCCATTCACCTGATAGTTTGCGGTGAGCCCTATGCCGACCTACAGCTGCGATCAGAAGAAGCTGGGCCCACGGAGCCTTAACAGGATAGAGAAAGGCTGAACCCTCGAAGGTATCAGCAGTCATCTTGCTTCAACACGTGGCAACAGAGAGGGCAAGTAAGTACCTCTTAGGGTACATTGGGTTGGACTCTTTAGGGCCTTGTAAATGTAAGTTTTTTTTTTTTTTTTTTAAAGATTTTATTTATTTATTCATTTATCCCCCCCTTGCTGCTTGTGCTCGCTGGGTCAGCCAACCACACCGTGCGGGCGGGCCCGCCCTCACCAGGAGGCCCCGGGAACCGAACCCGGGGCCTCCCATATGGTAAACGGGAGCCCTACTGATTGAGCCACAGCCGCTTCCCTAAATGTAAGCTTTTAAACCAAATAAATAGCCTTTATAAAAACCAACAGATTTCTGGTACTTTGCATCAGCACCCCTTTGGCTGCCTAATACATGGAGAGTCAAGACTTTTACTGCTGCCCAGTGGTAATGGGGCCACCCCCACTGCAGTGGCTGTGGAGACAATGGGGGGGGGAGCGGCAGAACTCCCACCCCCACCCAGCAGTGATCCCCTCCTCCCAACTGTAAACGGAGACCAAGTGGGACCCTGGACTCCTGCCTCCACTTGGCAATGGTGAGTTGGTGAGCTCCCTTCCCTTGTGAGAGTGGTGCCAGAGAAAGCCAGCCAAGACAGAAGGTTTAAATAAGACCCAGAGTCTCATAGTATAATGTGAAAATGTCCAGATGAAGAAAGAAACACATACTTACCTGGCAGGGGAGATACCATGATCACGAAGGTGGTTTTCCCAGGGCAAGGCTTATCCATTGCACTCCGGATGTGCTGACCCCTGCGATTTCCCCAGATGTGGGAAACTCGACTGCATAATTTGTGGTAGTGGGGGACTGTGTTTGCGCTCTCCCTAAAAAAAAAAAAAAAAAAGAAACACCCTCAGCAAATGATAACACAAGGGAGGCTGTTTCAGAACAGCTAATGCTTTTTCTTTTTTTTTACCACTTACTGTGTGTCACATGATTCCAAGCACTTTACACGTATTAACTAATTTAATCCTCTCAACAACTCTTCAAGGCTGGTACTACTATTATGTCCATTTTACTGAAGCGTAAATTGAGGCAAGGAAAGATTTAGTACCTTGTCCAAGGTCACACAGCTAGTAAGTGGTGATGAGAGGTGGGCAGAGTGGGGCAGCCGAGAGAGTCCAGCACACTCAACAGGAAGAGTCAGTGATGCTTCTGAAACCAGAGGGCCCTAAAACCAAAGGAGGAGGGACTTCAAAGTCCTCTGACTTGGCTGTCACAGCAGGTTTTTTTGCTGGTTTTACCTGAAATGGCTAGATTTTCATTTTAAACAAATTATGCTTCTGATCTGAAGATGGTAGTGTCAAGTCAGCATTTACTTTTTTTCTTATAAATCACTCAAAGGCAGTAAGGAGAAAAGAAATAGGAATAGAACCGAAACCTAGAAGTCCCCTCTTTGAGAAAAGTGGATGACAGTTAAAGTCCAAACCGCAAACCAGAAGGAGATAAAGCAGGAAGGTGGGAGGACAAAAAGGATGGTAATATGGCTGCAGATATCAGAAAGAATTGGCAAAGTACTCTCCCCAAAATGAGGAACACCTGTGGGGAGACCCTAAATCCCTTCCTTGCAAAAGCAGAAATAGGGTGCACAACTCACAGTGGGTGCATCCCTGGACCTGGTTCATCTCTGGAAAGCAGAAGCAACGGTGCTGAACAAGGAATCACATGGACAGTGAGGCTTGCCACAAGCAGTCTGTTCACGCGATAGCAGCAGAAGAGAGTGACTGTAAATAGCTCTATAGCTGCTTGTTCTGTTGACTAGGGAGCAGTGATGGCTAAAGCAACTGACAAAACCCAAGGTACAAAGAAAATTTCTACCAGCCTGATGCCCTCACCAAAACTTCCTGCAAATAGCTGGTTTAGGAAAAACTCACCTTTTCCACAGATGAGTAATCAAAAAAGAGCCAACACAGGACACAAAACGGTATAAAGAAAAACAAGGAAACAAACAGGAGAAAAGAAGAGCAGACAATAACACCCACCAGAAAAAAACGTTTTCCACAGAGGAAATTTGTGATCAAACATTTTGCCAAGAATTAAAAAAGCGAAGCAATGATCTCTTTAAAATAAAAGATGTTCACTCCAGCATTACTCATTGTGGTGGTTTGAAGCTGTATGTACTCCAGAAAAACATGCTCTTAAATGTAATCCATTCCCGAGGCTGTGAATCCATAATAAGTAGGACCTTTTGATGAGGCTACTTCTGTTAAGAAGGTGTAGCCCAGACCAATCAGCATGGGTCTTAATCCTATTATTAGAGTCCTTTAAAAGGCAAGTGAAATTCAGAAAGAGAAGAAAAAGCTACAAGGAAGAAAGAGGCTACAGCAACAGAACCCAGAAGGGAAGGGAAAAACCAGGAGATGCCGCCCTGTGACTGCCATGTGACTGAGGAGCCAAGGATCACCGGCAGCCTGCACCAGAATGCTTGTCTTTGGGAAGAAAGCATCACCTTGATGACTCCTTGATTTAATTGTCTTTTAGCCTCAAAGCCATAAACTGATAAATTTCCATTGTTTAAGCCAACCCATTTCATGGTATTTTCTTGAGCAGCCTAGGAAACTAAAACACTCATAATTACAAACTAAACAAAAGACAACAACCCCAATGTCCATCAACTGATAAATGGATAAACAAAATGCAGTATTTCCATATAATGGAATATTATTTGGCAATAAAAAGGAATGAAGTACTGATAGAAGATACAACATGGATAGACCTTGAAATCATCATGCTAAGTGAAAGAAGCCAGTCACAAAAGACCACATATTGTATGATTCTATTTATATGAAATGTCCAGGACAGACAAATCTTTGGAGACTGAAAGTATATTGATGGTTGCCTAGGGCTGGGGAGGTTGGGGGTGGGAGTGGGAAGGTGAGTGACTGCTAATGGGTACAGGATTTCTTTTTGGGATGATGTTCTAAATTTGTTCTAAAATTTATTGTGGTGATTGCACAACTCTGTGACTACATTAAAAGCCCATTGAATTGTACGCTTTTAATGGGTGAATTGGGTGAGATGTGAACTATATCACAATACAGCTGTTAGAAAAAGAAGATACTAAAAAGATAAAATATAAAACAGAAGAATGCTTAGGGAAGAAATGAGGAGGAAAAGAGGACATGAAGTGTGGCCTGGAATGAGGTTAAAGAAAAAAATAATAAAACCATGATGGTGAAGCCATGGAACAGACAATGCTGAAAAGACAGCAACACAGAGGACTGGAGTAAGAAAGATGAGCAAAATGAAATAAAAAGACTTAGAAGACAGGCAAAGGTAATCTATGCATAACTGGAGTCCCCTAGGAGGGAAACTAAAATAAGGACAGAGAATAAATATGTTAACATAGATTTTTAAAAAAATATGCAGAACTAAATGAATACATGAATCTTTCCACTGAAAGAACATACCGCGTACCACAAAAAAGTGACACAGAGGTCAATACCCAGGCATATCCCAATAAGTTATTGGACTCTAAAGATAAAGACTCCTAGGAGCAGCCAGGGAAAAAGATCAAATCACTTTAACGGGGGAAAAATCAGGGTGGCCTTGACTGTTCTAGAGCAACATTGAGCACTAGAAAAGAGCTCAGCAAGGGCCTACCAAGACTTCAAGGAGACTGTGACCCAAGAATTTTAATTTCCAGCCAACTGTCATTAAAGTATAAAGACATTAGGCATATTTAAACATGTGAAAACTAGGGGAATATTGTTCCCACGAGTCTTTCTTTAAGAAACTACAGAGATAATGAACTTGGTCAACTAAGACAAAGCAAATACAGCAAAAGGAGTGACAGTGAACCTTGACTCTATTAAACTGAAACAAAGTGGGATTATGGTCCTGGAACAGAATTTAGGTGTAAATACTAATACAAATTGGGAGGGAAAGAGAAGATAGGAGCAGTTTAAATGCATTGATTTTCTCAATTTTTATAACTGGAAATCAAAAGATATTTAAATCTGTTAAATCAAGGAAGGGATGAACAATAGAACATAAAGAAATACATATGTAGTTAGTGAATAGGTACCACAGCATAAGGTAAAGAGCACACACTTTTGAGTTAGAAAGTCTTGAATTTAAACATACGCAAGTTATGTAACTTAGCTGCTCAATCGCCTGACCTCAGCTGTGCATGGGTGATGATCAAATGTTCCTCAGGGTTCTTGGGCTTAGTGGAACAGAGTAAATACTCATTTATTAGCTGGCAGGTCTGGGTTAAGGGAAACTGGCGATTAAAGCAACTATATATATCTGTCGAGTTCCTTGGGAAATTATAGGTTGTCTCAATAATTATCCATCTATATCCTTCAATGTCAGCTTCAGAAACAAGTCCATACTCTTCTGCAGCCCAGAAGACTTAAGGTCACTCCTCTCCTCTAGTTGTAGCCCTCAATGATATAGTTAAATGTCAAATTCTGTTCAGATTAATTTATAGTTGAAAAAAATAAAGGGTGGTGGAAGATTGAGTGGTTGAACTTCCCATGTGGACCCAAGAGGCTGCGCTATCCTCCTTTGGGGGCTCAGGCTGGGCCCCTTTGGGAGTGTCGTCTAGGTGGTTTCCCGGGGCCCACACCCACCACCCTGAGAGCAAGGGCCCCCAAGGGGGTGGCAGGAGGGAGGAGGGGAGTGGAGGTGGCTCAAGGGAAGAGGGGCTTTTGTTTAAACGCAGTGTTTTAATTTGTTTAAAAAACAGCACATGGAAAATTGTTCAACATCATTAGCTGTTAGGGAAATACAGCTCAAAACTACAATGAGATGCCATTTCACACCTTATAGAATGGCCATTAATAATAATAATAATAAAAAACAGAAAACTACAAGTGCTGGAGAAGATGTGGAGAAATAGGAACACTCCTTCACCGTTGGTGGGAATGTAGATCGGTGCAGCCTCTGTGGAAGAATGTTGGGCGGTTCCTTAAGAAACTAAATATAGAACTGCTATATGATCCAGCAATCCCATTTCTAGGAATATATTCAGAAGAATTGAAAGCAAGGACGCAAACTGACATTTGCACACCAATGTTCATAACAGCGTTATTCACAATTGCTAAAATAAGGAAACAGCCCAAGTGTCCATCAACCAATGAATGGATAAACAAAATGTGGTACATACATACTATGGAATACTATCCAGTTGTAAGAAATGAAATAGGGATGCGTATAACAACATGGATTAACCTGGACATCATGTTGAGTGAAATAAGTCAGACACAAAAGGACAGATATTGTATGGTGTCACTAATATGAACTAAAACCATGAGAAAACTCACGGAGGTAAACCCCAGAGGATAGGTTCCTAGGAGATAGAATGAGAGTTGAGAATGGGAGCTGATGCTTAATGTCTGTAGACTTTTTAATAAGTTTGATTGTAAATGTGTGGAAATGAATAGAGTTCATGGTAATACATTTTAGTGAGTATAACTAACAATGCTGATTTATAAATGTGATCATGGCTAAAAGGGGTAGTCTGTGGATGTAATATTTCAGTTGAGAAGAAGCTAGAGAATAATATAGGCAATGTAAAACAGTGATTTTGGTGGTGGATGAAGATTGAAGTTAGTAGTATAAGAATAGTCTTCTTTTACAAAGTGTTAAGAATACGGTGATACACGGGAAAATTACAACTAACGTAATTTATGGATTATAGTTAACAGTAATATTGTAATATTTTTGCAACAATGGCAAAGATGATGCATCAATTCTAACCCACAACAATAGGGGGGTATAAGAGGGTACAGAAATTGTTTTGGAGTAATGAACATGTTCTAAAATGGACTCAGGTGATGATAGCACAACTCTGCGATAAAATGAGAGCCAGTGAGTGTACACTTTGAATGCATTGTCCAAAGCATGGGACTGTATAACACAGGGAATCCTGGGGTGGAAGAAGGACTGTGGTTAGCAGAACAAACAGGAAAACATACTCTCATGAACTACAACAAGTATATAATACTAATACTGGGTTTAATAGTCCAGTGAGTTTGGGGGAAAATATGCCAAATATAAGATATTAGCTAGAGTTAGTAGTAATATTGTTATAACCCAGGAGATCGACCACACTCAGACTTTAACCACTTTTATGAAGTTTATTGAGCTAAGCCCGCGGGTGTCTGCAGCACCTCTCATGCAGGAGAGAACTGCAGCCCCCAGGTTCTAAAATGGCTTCTTTTTATAGGGGGTTGCTGTCGCAGTTTGCAAGCAAGCGGGATAAACAGAAGCGGATTTTGGCAGTTAGCTAGCATTTGCACAGAATGCCCTGATAGTCTGGGGCACAGCTGCAGGGTTGAGATGTCCTTGCAGGATTGTTCAAAGGAGGGGAGGGTGTGTGCTTTTCAGATAAGACACTTAGGAGACAGTGGGAAACTTTTCTTTTCTACGTTACTCTGTTGCCATGAAGGCCTATGGGTAGGCTAATTTAGGGTTCAACAATATTTTGAGGACGCTATTTTATAGTTTGCAAGGAATGTTTCACAACAATGCAGGGTGCTGGTGTTGGGGTGACGTATGGGAGCCCTGTATGATGATAGGCGTGTTTGTTTTATAGGTTCACAACTTCTGCTATACACTTATTGTTCATGCATGTTCATGTGTGAATGATAAACTTCATTTCAAAGAAGTTATAAAGTACCGTGCCCTTCCTTCCCCAGGATATTCCAGCAGTCCTCCCGCCTGGGGGCCAGGGGAGCGTGGGGCCTGTCGCCTGCCCCGGCCCGGGCCACCCCCGCACGGCCCGCGCCGCGGCCAGGAGGCGGGCGCCCCCGCGGGCGAGGACTGGGGCGGCGTTCAGGGCCCCCAGCCCCGGGGCGAGGCGACCCCGACGGCCCCGGAGCCGAGCGCCAACCGCCTCCTGGGGAAGCCGCTGGGGCTGGGTTTGTCGCCCGCCCGCCCGGGCCTGGCTGTCCCTCGGGGGCCTCTCCTCTCCTCAGGGCCTCTGTTCCCTGCGGCCGCCATGAGGACGGCGCACTACCAAGAGCGCTGCAGCCCAGCGAGGTTGAAAGGATGGCCGGACCCGGAGTCCGTCTCCTTCCTGGAGGTGACGGCGCGGCGTGGTGCGGGCTGGGGCGCGGGCCGGCCCCTGAGGAGCCGGTTCCTTCGCCGCCGCCGCGTTCCCCGGGCCCGCGCAGCGCCCGGCACCCTGAGGCGGCAGCGGCCCCCGGGTGTGTGGCGACCGGAATGGCAGCGACGCAGCTGGGTGGAGAGGGTGCCTCGAGCTCGCAGGCCGAGAAGCCGGGTGGGGGCGCGGGGTCCTGGGGCTGCGGGGGCTGCGGGGGCTGCCAGCGCAGTGGTTTCGCCAAGTGTCGCCGGCTCCTGTGACCCTGTAATGGGCCCCCTGGAGGGAAAGGCCTTTCGCCGCCTTTGCGGTGGCAGGAAGAGTGGTGTGTGCTCAGCGCCAGGGGGATTTCCAGAGTGCTGCCGTGCACGGTCGTTTACCTTATGCTTTCTGGCAAAATCTCCCAGAAGAAGCCATTCTGAGAGAACAAAGAGTTTTAAATACACGGCACATGGAGAGGATATGTTAGCTCATAATGCTGCTGGGATGAGTCAAAAATGTGATTTCCCAAGAGGCTTGTCAACTTGTATAGTTTTCCTTCTCCAAAGAAGTAGAGTGATTTATTCTAAATCTGTATTGTAGTATGAGGGGAGAAAACTTTTACATAATTTGTTGGTTACCATCTTAAAATAAGTATGAGAAGGCTTTCCAGCAAGATTCTGTTTCTGTTATCAAGACAGCTTTATTTTGGAGAAGACCTGAGCTGCTGTCTGAATGTCATTTTAGATTTCGTGTGAAACTATTAAATATACCGGTAAAACCACAACTCTCCTTTTTGGGATTTTGCTCCTTCACAGATGTGGTATTTGACCTAGTAATTGAGTTTGTTTTGACACACTCGGTGTGGCAGGACAGAAGGAGGAGCCAGAGATTGGATAACATATTTTAAAGAAACGGTATTATTTTACACTAGAAACAATTCTTTTAGGTAATAGCATATCTCTCCCAGATATTCGATTTTGTTGCCTTTCTATTTGTTCCTATTTAATCCTATAAGAATAAAAGCTGGAAGGTCAGTTCATAGTGATCCAATTGAAAAAGCCCTAAAGTGAAGATTTAAGTGCCTCAGCTTTACCCAAACACATACTGGAAAAAGCAAGTCCCTGCATGTGAGACAATATTGGAATGAGGCCAGGAGGTGCCACCAACTAGTTCATGACTATGATTAGTTGAACTCAGTCTAACTTTCTGTGATTTTGACTTACAAAGAAACCTAGCAGAAGGCCAGAAACTTCAGGGGTTCTTTAAAAAATGCCCACTGAATGCTGAAAAGAAATTCACTTTATAGAAGATCCCTTTAATTAGTAAATTTCCTTGGACAAAAAGTCATTTAATGATATGATACCATGGATTTGGCTCCAAATAATGGTTAAGAACATAGCTGATTTAAATGAAGTAAGACTGATTCTGAGTTGGTCATTGTTGAACCTGAATGATAGGTTTGTGGGGAAACATGTTTGAAATTTTCCACAATAAACAGTTATAAAATATGCTGTGAGGTACAGATATTAGATTTTCACTAAAACTATTGGAAAAATACACTGCATTTTGTCATTCTGATTTGTTTCTTCAGGCTTTACATCCTAATATTTGATTCTGTAATTTAGGCATTAGCAAGAGAAGATATTGATAAAGCTGTACATGCAATATTATTTAGAGAAAATTATGTCGTGAAGGTAAGAGGTGGCTACAGACTATGTATTCTAAGTGTATTCTATATGAGCAAGTGATGTCTAGCAACGTGATCAAGTTGGTTACCATGTCAAGAAGATTAATTTCAGGGGAGATTTTCTCGTGTGTACTGCATGGATCTGAGATTGTATTGTCCCACTGAAGTATCACTATGAAACCCCCTCCCTGCAATTCCACCTGGATCTGTCCTTCAGGGATTTGAGAGATTGCTCTAACTGCTCTCCCTCTTTGTCCTGGTGCTCAATAGGAATTCTTTCCTACTGAAACTCGCCTTCTTTCTCAAATGTCACCACATCTCAGTGGGGATATATAAAACCACCGAAAGGAGACAGAATTTAAGGGCAATGATTAACCAACACGGATAGTCACTGTATTAGTCAGCCAAAGAGGTGCTGATGCAAAGTACCAGAAATCTGTTGGCTTTTATAAAGGGTATTTATTTGGAGTAGAAGCCCACAGTTACCAGGCCATAGAGCATAAGTTACTTCCCTCGCCAAAGTCTGTTGCCACATGTTGGAGCAAGATGGCTGCCAATGTCTGCAACGGTTCAGCCTTCCTCTTCCTCTTAAGGCTCCATGGTCCCAGCTTCTTCCAATCTCAGCTATAGGCTAGGATAAGTGTCGTCTCTCTCCCAGGGCTCGTTTCTCTCCAGGCTCAGCTGCTCTTTCTCTCCATAAGGTCAGCTGTAGACTGAGGCTCATCTCTCTTCCCGGGGCCTCTGCCTTGTTTAATGGAGCCTTCTCTCTTTCCTCACCTATCTGCTTCTCTGTGTATTTACTTCCTGGGGCTCCAGCATCAAAACTCCAACTCTCTCCTCTGCCCTATTGTTTTCTCTGTGAGTCCCTGCTCACCAAGGGGGTGGGGACTCAATATCCTACTGACATGGCCGAATCAAAGCCTTGATCATAATTTAATCAAGTAAAAGTGAAAACTCTGAATCTAATACCGTCTAATATGCCCAGAGGAACAGACCAGTTTACAAACATAATCCAATATTTATTTTTGGAATTCATAAATAATATCAAACTGCTACAGTCACTATGGAATTTATAAACACAAATGAGTTTTCAGTGAGAGGGATTAAAATTAGATGTTACAATAATACTTTGACATTTGTATTGTGATTTAATTTATAAAGGGAGTTCACATATATTCTCATATAAACATCAAAAGAGGTAGCAGGATTATCCTCTCTTCATAGATTTAGAGAGAGATGCCAGAGCAAGTCTCATGCTCTTTCTACTCTACCTGTTTTGTCATAGAATTTTCTGATGAAGGGTGGACACATGGAACGGGTGACCAGGGAAAGCTTTTAAATACTTTAAAAAAAAAAAAAAGAGTTTCATGAGTTAGAAATGGTTTAGATGTGGTTTAATCTGAAGGCATGGTTCTAATTTAGGATTTTTCCTTAGTTCTTCTTGCTCTGTTCTCTTTCTGAACTTTGTTTTGTTCTTCAATTATCTTGTGCTAGGACGGAGGTTCTTAACAAGGGGTCTGTGAGCTTGAATTGAAATTCAAAAAAACCTTATTCTTGTGGGGACGTGTTGGTGTGGGTGTGATATATTTATTTAAATAATATGCATTATAGTGTGGACTTAGTAAGGGGTCTGTGGTTTTCACGTGACTGGCAGAGGGGTCCGTGGAACAAAAAGGTTAAGAACCCCTGGGCTAGGACTTTGCAACCTGAATGTGGCTGAGAGCTTAGAAGTGGGAATAAGTTTTTTTGTTTTTGTTTTTCCCTCTCATACAAATGACAATAAATGGAAATTTTTGTAATAATTAATTTTCCTCTTTTGTATCCCTTCATTAGAGCTTGGACACATATTTTCAGCATCTGGATATTTTTAAAGAAAGAAAAAAAGAGATGTTACATAAAAAATGGATCCAAACTGTTGCAGAGCCTCTTCAGCAGAGAATTATGGAAAAAGTAATTTCATATAGAGGGTCGGAAAAAATGAAACAAGAGAATTTTGAACATTATTTAAAGCACACAAATAAAACGGTACTAAGGCTTTTAAAAAATATATAGTATAATTTAAAGAGTCGGACCAACATTTTCACTGGTTATGTGTACAGTTCCAAGCTTCTTTTTGTAGATATGCTGAATTTATTGACTTATAAAATATACAACCTACTGCATCTTTAAACCTGGGGTTTTGGGTAAAGGGATAGAAGGGTTGATTTGGAATTAAATATATCAGGAATGCTTTTCAGTTAATGTTAATAGAATAACAGTGGCTTAAACCATCAGGATATTATTTGTTTAACAAGAATCCAAGGTAGGTGGCCTCAGGGCGCATTCCAGCAGCACATAACAATGTCATTGATGAAATAGGTTTTTTCCTATTGCTCTTTTATGCTGTCCTTGTCTCCCCATCATCCTCACACTGGTATGGCGGTTGCTTACAGGTATTAGGTCTGCATTCAAAGCAGGCAGAAAGGGCAAGGAATGGTACCAGGGGACTCTCCTCTCACACCTGCTTCTTTTAGCAGGAAACAAAAGTGACCCGGGGGGGAGCAGGTATAGCTCAGTAGTTGAGCGCCTGCTTCACATGATTGAGGTCCTGGGTTCAATCCCTAGTACTTCCTTAAAAAAAAAGGTGACCCCAGAAGCCCCCAGCAGACTTTCCCTTAGATCTCATTGGCCAGAGCTGGGTCACAGGGCAAGTCCTAGGTAGCTAGTGATAAATGGGGCTGGGAGAGAGTGGACAAGAGTGACTAGGATTACAAGACTGTTGAGTTAGCCAACCATTATGCAGAAGCCACCAGGTCTATCCTCTGTGCTTCAGTATGCCTTTACAAAACAACAATAACATTTTGGTTTCTTATTTTGAAGTTTTGTGTTGTTTTTTTTTTTTTTTTTAACTTTGAAATCAGAACCCTCTTTGGGAATGTAGGCCCACCTATTCGCAACGCCAAATTTAAATCTCTTGGCTTTGTGTGTTTCACTACAAGATCTTTGTTTTTTTCCTAGGTATTTACTACAGACTTAAAGTAGTTTAACTGGAATCATCAGGGCATTCAGTATATTTACTGAACAAAATTTCTGGATATGTACGTCAAATAGTAGAAATATGAAAAGTCCTATGTTTCTAATGTACAAATGCTTTATTTAAATAACTGAGTCTATGAAATAGATTGCTTTTACTGTAATGAAATTGGATATGTGGAAAAATTATCCCCATAGTTCTTACTTCAAACTATCCTTATGACAGCTTTATGAGGTGGGCATTATTATTAACTCCATTTTACGGGTAAGAAAAGGACCCTGAGAAAGGCTGAACCTGCCCAGTTTATGGAGCTCGTACAGGCCAAGCTCAAGCTGAATCCAGGGCTGTTGGAAATCCAAGTGCAGAGTCTACCGGCTGTGTTCAGAAACGGGAGTGCACCAGTCTAGAGCGGGAAGCCAGGCCCCAGGAAGGGCCTGGACTCACTTGAAGTCCATGTGATTTTAGGTGACAGTAAGTTTAGGTGAGCTGGCTCCTGAGGAAACACGTGCTCTTGGGCCCTGTGTTCTGGGAGGCTGCAGAGTGCTGGTCCGCCCTGTCCTTGCCCCGGCACTCCTGTCACACTGTAGAGGGGACATTCGCCAGGTGCAGCCCTTAGCAGAGCACGGGGCCTGGCACCACTTAGCAGAGGCAAAGTGGAAAGACATGGGGGTATTTAGGAAGAGCTGAGCTGTCAGGAGGGGAAATGAGACTTTTAAATATTTGCAAGGTAGACCTGTGGAGGATGGCTAAAGGCATTTTGTGTTGTTTCAGTGGGTGGGTGGAGAACTAGTTTCTGCACCTGGAAGTTTTAAAAAAGGCAGAGATAGAGTCAATCCAGGGGAAAACTTCCTATTGGTTAGAATTACACCTGCCTCATGGAGTGGAAAGTTCTCAAGCTAAGGCTATTTGATGACTTCAGACTTGAAGGTGTTGGATCTCACCCCAGACTAAATTACTTCTGAGGTTTCTTCTCTTTGAATTTATGAATTTATATAAATATAAAATAAAGCATATTTGGCTTTTATGAATCCTGCCAAACTAGTGTATATAGTGATTTCTTGTTAGGCATGTTTTTTTTCCTAAAGGAACTATTTGGAGACTATTATGATCCTGAAGTATATGCTTTTTATATGATAAAAAAGGTCCCAACTCGTGGAAAGGTAAAATAGGTTTCTCACTTTTATTTTTTTCTAAGAAGTTATGGGGTTGGAGGCAACCTAGTCTTTTTAGAAGTCTTGTCGTTATTCTTTACTCATTTTTTTAAGACCTGCAAAAGTATTGCCCCTCCTTTTTACAATAGGAACCCAAAATAATTTAGACTCCTGGGGGATTCACAGCCGGTACCCGTGTGTGATCCTCCCTCCCTCCCTCCCTTTCTCCCTCCTTCCCCGCAAACTGGAAGCACAGTAGGGAGAGCAAGCTGTATGGCCGAGAGTGCGAGACCTTTTCTACTGGCCTCCAAGGAAGGGTGGTGGGAAAGGCTGCCCAGAGGCGCTAAGAGCTGACCTTGCAGTGACTCTTGAGATTGGTAAGCTGCCAAGATAGGAGTCCAAATTCAGAGACGTAGGCTTCAGTTTAACTCCTGTGTAGCCAATTCGTTTAAGAAATACTTGTGTGGCTCTGAAAAGTGGCTTAGTTTGCTTTTCCCAGAAAACCAAGACAGATCGTTATTATGAAGATAAAAAGGTTCTTTTGGGTGTGGGGAGACTCTCCCTGGGAGGATCTTGGAGGCGGCCTTGTCAATTCAGCGATGAGTACCTAGTACTCTGGGGCCCAGGGGATGTGAAGGCGGTTGCGCTGGGGGAGAGGAGCGTTCCTTCGGTTTAAAGCCTGCAATCAGGGTGGCGGGGGAGAAAAAAGCTCTCCCTAACCTCTGCGCTCGCCTGCCCCTTCCCCCACCCGCCGTCTGTTCCCCTGCCTGGCTCTCCCGTGAGTGCTCAGCTGCCCCTGGCAGCATCCTTCCTCTCAGGCTGGGCTGGGAAGCCTGGCTCTGCCTCCTAAAGGGTCCTCAGCTGACTCCTCTCAGAACTCCATGATCATCGTCTGCTACTTGCCAGCTCTGCTAGCCTGAGGTCCTTGTGGACAAGACCTAGCATGAGTGTGGCCTCCAGGTGACCAGCAAAGGTGCTGATAGGCGCAGTAGCAGCACTCGGCGTGTCTTCTGTGTGGGCAGCCCTTCCTCTCTGCAGCGGTGCAACGCTCATCCAAGGCAGGAGATATTTACCCTTCCCAGGCTCTCTGATCGACAATATTCCTAAGTCGGTTTTTCTCAGCTGCTTGGGGTACAATAAGGACATACTTGGATGCTTAGGACAGATTTAAAAAGCTTAGTGCTCAAACTGCAGTAGGATCTCAAGGAGTCCGTTTTTCTTGTAGGTTACAGTCCCACCATTTTCTGATCCTCTGTTCCAAAGACAGCGAGATGTGGATGAAGAGAAGAGAGCTATTCTTCAGTGTGAGCAGGTGCTTGGCAATCACTGGGCTTCATCTTCAGAGACTGCTCATTGTCAAATGATTTCATACTCTACGAGCAGCCGAAGTAGCTTGGATTCAAATCTAGTGACTTAGATTTTTTTTTTTTTTTTAATCTTCCTACAGGAAGACAATATACCATAAAAGAATTTAAAGAAATAGAAAAGGCTAAGCTGCATGTCAAATTGCCCCAATCCTCTTTCACTCGGCCCAGCATGATTCCAAAAAAGTGGCTTAAAGCTTCTGTGAGATCCATGAGAAGCAAAATTCATAGTCCGTGCAGGTAGGGATTCACAACTTCCTGGACTGGTAATAGATTAGAGAAATATTTGTTTATCTAGCAGTTCAGTTTAATTCCTAATGCAGATCTCGTAACTAATCATTTTCTTTTAGTTAGTGATTTGTAGTTTTATTGTTACTACTGTGTTCACATTTGTATTGTGAAACTACCCAAAGAACAGTATAAAACATAAATGTACAACTTAACAAATCGTCAGCCCGGTGAAATCACCACCCAGGTCAAGAAATGGAACGTGTTCCTCCTTGATAACAATCCCCTGCCTCCCCCAGGGCTAGCTTCACTTTTAAAAATAATTTAATCAATTAGTCCATTAATTATTTACATTGAAGTTCACACTTTGTGTTGTGTGGTTCTGTGGGTTTTCACAAGTTCATAGTCTCCTGTGTCCAGCATTACAGTATCATACAGAACAGTTTCACTGCCCTAAAAATCCCTTGTGCTCCACCTACTTATCCCTTCCTCTCTTCCCCTACACTCCTGGCAAACACTTGTCTTTTTACTGTCTCTTATAGAGTTCCCTGTTCTGGACATTTCATATGAATAGAATCATTTAATATGCGGTGTTTTGTGACTGGCTTCTTTCAGTCTTAGCATAATGTTTTTAAGGTTCATTCGTGTGAAGCCTGTATTAATACTTCATTCCTTTTTACGGCTAATACTCCATTGTAATGCCCTTCTTTTCATTTCTGGTTTTAGTTATTTGTGTCCTCTCTCTTTTTTTTTCTTTGTCAGTCTAGCTAAGGGTTTGCCAATTTATTATTCTTTTCAAAGAATCAACTTTGGTTTTGTTGATTCTTTCTCTTATTTTTCTACTCTCTATTTCATTTATCTCTGCTCTAATCTTTATTATTTCCTTCCTTCTGCTCACTTTGGGTTTAGTTTGCTCTTCTTTTTCTAATTCCTTAGATGTGAGATTAGATTCCTGATTTGTCACGTTTAAAAAAAAAAATGTAAGCATTTAGAGGTATAAATTCCCCTCTCAGCACAGCCTTGGCTGTATCCCATAAGTTTTGATAAGTTGTATTTTCATTTTTATTCATCTCAATGTATTTTCTAATTTCCCTTGTGATTTCTTCTTTGACCCATTGGTTGTTTAAGAGTGTATTGTTTAATTGCCACATATGTATGGCATTTCTAGCTTCATTCCATTATAGTTGGAAAAGCTACTTTGTATGATTTCAATCTTTCTGAATTTATGGAGACTGGTTTTGTGACCTAACATATGGTTAATCCTCGAGAATGATCTTTGTGCACTTGAGAAAAATGTGTGTTCTGTTGTTGTGAGTGAAGGGTTCTATATATATATGTGGTAGGCCAGGTTGGTTTATAGTATTGTTCAAGTCCTCTATTGATCTTCTGTCTAGATGTTCAATCCATTATTGAAAGTGATTTATTGAATTCTCCTGCTATTAATGTAGAGCCATCTGTTTCTTTCGTCAATTCTGTCAAGTTTTGCTTCATATATATGTTTATAATTGCCATATATTCTTGTTGAATTGGCCTTTTTATCAGTATATAATGTCCTTTTTTGTCCCTATAACAGTTTTTGCCTTAAAGTCTATCTTGTGTGATGTTATTCTTTTTTCCTCTTGTTCTTTCACATGGGCAATTTCAATTGTCCTGTCTTCAAGTTCACTGATTCTTTCTTCTTCCAGCTCCAATCTGCTGTTGAACCCCCTCTAGAGAATTTTTTAAAATTTCAGTTACAATACTTTGAAGATCCAATATTTCTTCTTCTTTTTTTTAATCAAACAATATGTTACACAATATATTTGGTTCATAGTAACGCATTCATACAGTATTTGTCCTTTTGTGTCTCGCTTGCTTCGCTCAACATAATGTCCTCCAGGTTCATCCATGTTGTCATATGCTTTATGACTTCATTTCTTCTTACAACTGCATAATATTCCATCGTGTGAATACACCACAGTTTGTTTATCCATTCATCTGTTGGTGGACACCTGGGTTGTTTCCAACTTTTGACAATCGTGAATAATGTTGCTATGAACATCGGTGTGCAGATGTCTGTTTGTGTCACTGCTATCAGTTCTTCTGGGTATATAGTAGTGGTATTGCAGGGTCACATGGCAAGTCTATATTCAACTTCTTTAGGAATTACCAAACAGTCCTCCATAGTGGTTGTACCATTCTGCATTCCCACCAACAGTGAAGAAGTGTTCCTATCTCTCCACATCCTCTCCAACACTTGTAGTTCTCTATCTCTTTAATAGTGGCCATTCTGATAGGTGTGAAATGATATCTCATTGTAGTTTTTATTTGCATTTCCCTAATCATGAGTGATGTTGAGCATTTCTTCATGTGTTTTATTGCCATTTGTATTTCTTCTTTGAAGAAATGTCTATTCAAGTCTTTTGCCCATTTTTTAACTGGTTCATTTGTCCTTTTATTGTTGAGTTATAACATCTCTTTATATATCCTGGATATTAAACCCTTATCAGATATGTGATTTCCAAATATTTTTTCCCATTGAGTTGGCTGCCTTTTCACCCTTCTGACAAAGTCCTGTGAGGTGCAAAAGTGTTTAATTTTGAGGAGGTCACATTTATCTATTTTTTCTTTTGTTGCACGTGCTTTGGGTGTAAGGTCCAGGAAACCACCACCTACTACAAGGTCTTGAAGATGTTTCCCTACATTTTCTTCTAGTAGTTTTATGGTCCTGGCTTTAATATATTTAGATCTTTGATCCATTTTGAGTTGATTCTTGTAAAGGGGGTGAGATAGGGCTCCTCTTTCATTCTTTTGGTTGTAGATATCCAGTTCTCCCAACACCATTTGTTGAAGAGACCTTTTTCCCATTAGCGTGGGCTTGGTAGGTTTGTCAAAAATCAGTTGACTGTATAGGTGAGGGTATATTTCTGGATTCTCAGCTCTATTCCACTGATTGTTGTGTCTGTCTTTATGCCAGTACCATGCGTGTTTTGACCACTGTAGCTTTGTAATATGTTTCAAGGTCAGGCAGTGAAATTCTTCCCATGTCACTCTTCTTTTTTAGAATGCTTTTGGCTATTTGAGTACACTTACTCTTCCAGATGAATTTGGTAATTGCCTTCTCTAATTCTGTAAAGTAAGCTGTTGGGATTTTGATTGGTATCACGTTGAACCTATAAATCAGTTTGGGCAAGATTGACATCTTCACGATATTCATTCTTCCAATCCATGAACACGGAATGTCTTTCCATTTGTTTAGGTCTTTTAAAATTTCTTTTAGCATTGTTTTGTAGTTTTCTGCATATAGGTCCTGTGCTTCTTTGGTTAAATTAACTCCTAGGTATTTGAGTCTTTTTGTTGCTATTGAAAATGGAATTTTCCCCCGATTTCCATCTCAGGTTGTTCAGTACTAGTGCACAAAAACATTACTGATTTTTGCATGTTGATCTTGTATCCTGCCACTTTGTGGAACTCATTTATTAGTTCAAGTAGCTTTGTTGTGGATACTTCAGGATTTTCTAAGTACAGGATCATGTCATCCGTAAACAGTGAGAGTTTTACTTTCTCTTTTCCTATTTGGACGTCTTTAATTTTTTTTTCTTTCTAATTGTTCTAGCTAGAACTTCTAGTATAATTTTGAATAACAGTGGTTACAGTGGACATCCTTGTCTTGTTCCTGATCTTAGAGGGAAAGCTTTCAACCTTTCCCCATTGAGTATGATGTTGGCTGTGGGTTTTTCATATATGCCTTTTATCATATTGAGGAATTTTCCTTTTTATTCCTAACTTTTGAAGTATTTTTATCAAAAAAGGATGTTGCATTTTTGTCAAATGCCTTTTCTGATCATGTGGTTTTTTTCCTTCAATTTGTTAATGTGGTGTATTACATTGATTGATTTTCTTATGTTGAACCAGCCTTGCACACCAAGAATAAATCCCACTTGGTCATGATGTATAAGTCTTTTGATATGCTGTTGGATTCGATTTGCAAGTATTTTGTTGAGAATTTTTGCATCTATGTTCATTAGAGAGATTGGTCTGTAATTTTCTTTTCTTGTGGAATCTTTATCTGGCTTTGGTATTAGGGTGATGTCAGCTTCATAAAATGTGTTGGGTAATTGTCCCTCCTCTTCAATTTTTTGGAAGAGTTTAAACAGGATTGGTGTTGATTCTTTTTGAAATGCTTGGTAGAATTCACCTGAGAAGCCATCTGGTCCTGGACTTTTCTTTGCTGGGAGATTTTTGATGACGGATTCAATCTCCTTAATTGTGATTGGTTTGTTAAGTTCTTGTATTTCTTGTAGCATTAGTGTAGGTTGGTTGTGTGTTTCTAGAAATTTGTCCATTTCACCTAGGTTGTCTAGTTTGTTGGCATATAGTTTCTCATAATATCCTCTTATGATTCTTTTTATTTCTGTGAAGTCATTTGTAACTTCCCCCCTTTCATTTCTGATTGTATTTATTTGCATCTTCTCTCTTTTTTTCTTTGTTAGTCTAGCAAGGGGTTTGTCAATTTTATTGATCTTTTCAAAGAACCAGCTTTTGGTTTTCTTGATTTTCTCTATTATTTTTCTGTTCTCATTTTATTTCTGCTCTAATCTTTATTATTTCTTTCCTCCTGCTTGCTTTGGGATTGGTTTGCTGTTTTCTAGTTTCTCTAGTTGTTCAGTTAAATCTTTGAGTTTAGCTCTTTCTTGTTTCTTTTTTTTTTAAAAGATTTTATTTATTTACTTTATCCATTTTAAAGCCCCCCTTCCCCATTTGCTGTTTTGTGTCCATTTGCTGGGCAATTCTCCATGTCTGCTTCCTGCCATCTCTTCTCATCCTCCTCCTCCAGTCTTCACCAGGATTCGATCCTGGAGACCTCCGATGTAGGAGAGAGGTGTTCTGCTGTCTGCGCCACTTCAGCTCCTGGCTTCTGGAGCTTTCAGAGCATCTCGTCTTGTCTCTCCCCTGTTACATCATCATCCTGCTGCGTGGCTCCCGGGGCCCGACAGCTCAGCGGCACACAGAGCCTGGCAGCCCATGCGCCTTCTATATATATATTATTTTACCGGGAGGTCCCGGGGATGGAACCCAGGTCCCTCCATATGGCAGACGGACGCCCGACCATTTGAGCCACATCCGCCCCCCTTTCTTGTTTCTTAATATAGGCATTTAGGGCAGTAAATTTCCCTCTCAAGACTGCCTTCACTGTATCCCATAAATTTTGATATGTTGTGTTCTCATGTTCATTTGTCTCAATATATTTACTGATTTCACTTGCAATTTCTTCTTTGACCCACCGATTATTTAGGAGTGTGTTGTTTAGTCTCCACACATTTGCAAATTTACTTTTTTCCTGTCTGTTATTGATTTCTAGTTTAATTCCATTATGATCTGAGAAGGTGCTTTGTATAATTTCAATCTTTTTATATTTATTGAGAG
Source organism: Tolypeutes matacus (assembly GCA_026826555.1). Classification (NCBI taxonomy): domain Eukaryota; kingdom Metazoa; phylum Chordata; class Mammalia; order Cingulata; family Chlamyphoridae; genus Tolypeutes; species Tolypeutes matacus. The sequence continues at coordinate 1,910,723 of JAKSZT010054568.1, read as the reverse complement.
CTGAATTGTGACCTAACATGTGCTCTATCCTGGAGAAAGATCCATGGGCACTTGAGAAGAATGTATAACCCGCTGAGTTTGGATGCAGTGTTCTGTATATGTCTGTTAGGTCTAACTTGTTTATCATATTGTTCAAGTTCTCTGTTTCCTTGTTGATCTTCTGTCTAGTTGTTCTATCTAATGATGTGAGTGGGGTGTTGAAGTCTCCAGCTATTATTGTAGAGATGTCTTTTTCTCCCTTCAGTTTTGCCAGAGTTTGTCTCATATATTTTGGGGCACCCTGGTTAGGTGCATAGATATTTATGACTGTTATATCTTCCTGGTGGATTGTCCCTTTTATTAATATATAATGGTCTTCTGATCTCTCATAACTTTTTTGCATTTGAAGTCTGTTTTGTCTGATATTAGTATAGCTACCCCTGTTCTTTTCTGGTTACTATTCGCGTGGAGTATCTTTTTCCAACCTTTCACTTTCAGCCGGTTTGTATCCCTAGGTCTGAGGTGAGTTTCTTGTAAGCAGCATATGGATGGCTCATGTTTTTTTGTCCACTCTATCAGCCTGTATCTTTTGATTGGGGAGTTTAATCCATTCACATTCAATGATATTACTGTAAATGCACTATTTACTTCCTCCATTTTATTCTTTGCTTTTCATATGTCATCTTGTTTTTGTCTCTCTTATTACTCTTTTGGTTATCCTTTCTGCTATTCTTTCTTCTTTACTCTCCTCCAAGCCTCTCTCTCCTGTCTTTTTCTTTCAGGTTCTAAGGCTTCCTTTAATATTTCCTGAAAAGGTGGATTCTTTTTTGCAAACTCTCTTAGTTTCTGTTTGTGAATATTTTATACTCACCTTCATATTTGAAGGACAGTTTTGTTGGATAAAGAATTCTCGGCTGGCAGTTTTTCTTTTTCAGTTTCCTAATTGTATCATACCACTGTCTTCTCACCTCCACGGTTTCTGAAGAGAAATCTGCATTAAGTCTTACTGGATGTCCCTTGTATATGATTGTTTGCTTCTCTCTTGCTGCTCTGAGAATTTTCTCTTTATCTTTGACATTTGACATTCTGAGTAGTATGTCTCTTGGCTTATGTCTATTTGGATTTATTCTGATTGGGATATGGTGTGCTTCTTGGACATAAATTCATTTCTTTTGTGAGAGTTGGGAAGTTTTCAGCTATTATTTCCTCAAATAACTCTTTCTGCCCCTTTTCCTTTCTCTTCCCCTTCTGGAACTCCCATGACGTGTATGTTGTTGCGTTTTGTGTTGTCATTCAATTCTCTGAGCCCCTGCTCAATTTTTTCCATTCTTTTCTCTCTCTGTTCTTTTCTCTCTTCAATTTTAGCTGCTCTGTCTTTGGTATCACTTATTCTTTTCTATCATTTCGAATCTACTGTTGTATGCCTCAAATGTGTTTTTGACCTCATCTATTGTGTCTTTCATTCCCATGAACTCTGTTACTTTTCTGTTCAGGATTTCAAATTCTTCTTTGCATTCACTCAATGTCTTCTTGATGTCATTTATCTCTTTAACGATATTGTCTTTCATCTCATTAATTTGATTTTGGAAATTTGTGCTCATCTCACTGATTAGTTCTCTCAAATTCTGCATCTCTTCTGGAACTTTAATGTATTCCTCTTCTTGGGCCATGTCTTCTATTTTCTTAGTATGGCTTGTAATTTTTTGCTGGTGTTTAGGCATCTGGTTAGGATGTAGTTTACTTAGATGCTCAATCTCTTTCTCTTTTATAAGGATTTAGTGGCAGGAGGCTGTGAGTTACCACAGCTCTTTTATTTTTGGCTCAACCTGGATTGTTAGGATTGTCCTGCTGGTTGCTCAAAACTGGGCACTGGACCCAGTAGTTGGTTGTAGAGTCACTTCCTAGGGTCTTGGGCAGGGAGACTATAGAGGCCAGGAAAAGCCTCTCCTACTTTTTAATTTTCTTATGTGCACTTCCTCGGTCTGCCAGGAGATGGTGCTTGTTGGCTGCTCTCAATTCAGTGCTTGGTCGGAGCGTATTTGTTGTGACACAGACCAGAACAATGTGATAGAGCTTCCTGTCTGGGGGCTAAGAGCCTTGTAATTCAAACCTTTTGAGACAGTTCTCCAGTTTTCTCTGGCAGCCCCCTCCCTTTTCCCAGCTAGGAAATATTTCCACTCCCCTCTGAATCCTCAACAATCAGTCCCTGTTAGTAGAGGAGGAGATTGGGAGGTTTGTATTTCTTTAGCCCCTTGCAGGCTCCAAGGCAAACAATGGCGCAGCCCTACCCAGCCTGGAAGGGCTCTCGGAACAGGGCAGACCAAACCTGGGAGTCCAAAGCAGGGTCAGCCCCAGGCTCTCTCTCCCCCCTCCTGTGGTGTCCTCAACAATTAGTCCAGGCTAGAAGAGAGGGAGGTTGTGAGGGTTGGATTTCTCCAGTCCTTCGTAGGCTCCCAGGGCAAACCGCCGTGTGGAAGGGTCCGTGGGGCTCCGCAGCCCAAATTTGTGGGTCAGAACCTGAGTTAGCCTTAGGCTGTGTCCCTCTCTCTCCCCTTTCCGGGAGTGGCAGATCCCTGGAGCCCCCTCTGTCTGTAGTCGCAGGCCCAGAGGCCCGAGAATTCTAAAGAGTGTGGGGGAGGGTGCTGGCAGCAGCAGCTGCTGCTGGTTCCAACTCACGGTTCTGTCATTGCGATTTCCCTCTTTTGTCCCTTTCTCCTTTGGGTGGTGTGCAGCCTTCACCTGGTGTCCTAAACCCTAGAAGATCTATTTTGGGGCTATTTCAGCCTGTCCTCTAGCTATTTTTCTGGAGAAGAGATTCCCGTCTCCATTATTTCTGTTTGGTTCATTTTTAAAATGATTTCTATCTCTTTTTTGAAACTCTCATTTTGTTCATATATATCATTTCCTTATTTCCTTTCATTCTTTGCCCTTATTTTCCTTTAGCTCTTTGTGCATTTTTTTTTTTTTTTTACAAAGATTTTATTTATTTATTCATCCATCTCCCCCTTGCTGCTTGTGCTCGCTGGGTCAGCTATCCACGCCGTGCGGGCGGGCTTGCCTTCACCAGGAGGCCCCGGGAACCGAACCCGGGGCCTCCCATATGGCAAATGGGAGCCCTACTGATTGAGCCACAGCCGCTTCCCCTCTTTGTGCATTTTTAAAAGCAATTTATTGAAGTATATAATTCATACATGAACATACATAAACTTTAAGTGTTCAGTAAACATTGTGAACTTACAAAACAAACATGCATAACATCATACAGGGCTCCCACACATCACCCCCTCACAAACACCCTGCATTGTTGTGAAACATTTGTTAACAAATCATGAAAGACCATCATCAAAGTATTACTGTCTTCCTCCCCTATACATTTTTTTAAAGGATTTATTTACTTTTATCCATTTTTATCCCCCCACCCCCTGTTTTTGCTCTTTCTGTTTCCATTTGCTGAGCAACTCTCTTGTGTCTGTTTTCTGCCCTCTCTTCTCATACTTCTCCTCCTGTCTTTACTGGGATTCAATCCTTGGAACTTCCAATGTGGGAGAGAGGCATCCTACTGCCTGTGCCACTTTAGTTCCTGTTTTTTTGGTGCGTCTCATCTTGGCTCTCTCTTGTGACACTCCCTGTTATGTCATCATCTTGCTCCATGGCTTGTGGGGCCTGGCAGCACACCCGCGCACGGGGCCTGGTGGCCCATGCGCCTTCTGTATTTTTCTTTTTTTTCTTTTTACCGGGAGGTCCCAGGGATTGAACCCAGGTCCCTCTCCATATGGGAGACAGACGTCCAACCACCCGAGCCACATCCGCCCCCCTGTATATCTCTTAAGGTTGACCAAAGATATCCAAAGTTACAGTCTTTTCCCATACAGGATGGTCATATAATAAATCAGGCTTAGTTTATCACCAGCATTCTAAAAAACAGACGTAGGGAGAAAAACTAGGTCTGAGGACACATGCATGGTTTCTAATATAGCAAATGTTTAGCTCACCCTGATTAACACAAAATCAGGACAGTGAGAATATTCGCATTCTTTGAGCATTTTTAAGACAGTGTTTTAAAAGTTTTTGTCTGGTATGTCCAATCTGGTCTTTCTCACTGATGGTTTCTGTAGCTTTATTTTGTTCCTTTAGATGGTCCTTCTTTTCCTGATTTTTTTTTTTGTATGCCTTGTGATTTTTTTGTTGAAATCTGAACATTTGAATATTTTAAAGTGTTAATTCTGGAAATCAGATTCTTCCCTTTCCCCAGGGTTTGCTAAGATTTTCTCCCCTTCTTATCGTGGAGGCTATTGTAGTCAATTTGTTTAGTGATTTTTCCAAACTGACTATATCTCTTGATATATTTAGCTACTAAAGTCTCCTCCATTCGTTAAGCTTAGATTCAGCTAGTGTTATGACAGAGATTACTTTGAATGCCAGAACTAACAACAAAAACAGCAAAACTTAAAGGAAACCCCTTTTCTGGTCTTTGCAGATTGGCTCTGTGCTTGTCCTGTCCCTCTGTTCTCTCTGGAACTCGGAACCAGGGACCTGCACTGGGAGTAAGAGATGGTGCTGTACCAAGCTGGGGAGGGGTTGGAGGGAGGACCAGGAAAGTTACCTCAAGGTTTTCCTGCTGCTTTCATGTTGCTTTTTTCTTTTTCTTTCTTTTTTTTTTAAGATTTATTTATTTATTTTACTTTTTAAAATCCATTTTAACTACCCCCCCCCCCGCCATTTTTGCTGTTTTGTGTCCATTTGCTGGGCAATTTTCTGTGTCTGTTTCCTGCCCTCTCTTTTCATCCATCTCCTCCTATCTTCACCGGGATTCGATCCTGGGAATGTCCGATGTGGGTGGGAGGCATTCTGCCACCTGCGCCACCTTAGTTCCTGGTTTTTCGGTGCTCCTCGTCTTGGCTCTCCCTTATGTCACTCTCTTGTTCCGTCATCATCTTGCTGTGTGGCTCGCTGGGGCTTGGCAGACCTGTATGCAGGGCCTGGGGCCTCACCCACTCATGGGGCCTGACGGTGCTCCCGTGTGTGGGACCTGGCGGCCCATGCGCCTTCTATACTTTTTCTTTTTTCTTTTACCAGGAGGTTCTGGGGATTGAACCCAGGTCCCTCCATATGGGAGACGGACACCCAGCCACCTGAGCCACATCCACACACCCCCGGTTGCCCATTTCTTGATTCTCTGTTTTCGCAGTTGCTACAACACTTTAACTGTTTCCCAGAGCTCTGAGGAAGTTGGTTCTGCCAGTTTCTCCCGGCTTTTCAGCATTGCTGTTGGGGAGGAGATCCCGGGCGCGTCTCACTCTGCCATCTTGCCAGAGTAACCAGCCCATTCTTAACTTGACATGCCAGACCTCCAGGCCTCCTCCCTGGATAATCCTCCTGCCAGTCTAAGCCTGATCCTCAGCCCACGCCTGGAATTGGCAAATGCTTCCAGGGAGGGAAACAGCCAGAGATTGTCACCTCATTCCTGAAGGGCTTTTCCCGCTCTGAAATTCTTTCCACAGCTACCTGGAGTCTTTAGAAATGGGATTGGTGTGGGGGGTAAATTTTCAGGCTCTTTCAGTTGTTGTAGCAGGAGTGTGAGCCCACTGCCAATTCTAGATCCTGTACAGAAGAGGAAGTCCTGTTGTGCTTTCTTGGCTTTCTTTTGCTTTATTTCCTTCATCTGTCCCAGCTCCCTAGCTAGGGATCCTCCCTCCAGTTTGGTCTCCTTCAGGCCTCTCACTTAGCAGCCTGTCTCATCTCTTTGAAGTGATCAACACTCCTTAGGTGAAATTCCCTCAGTAAAGTCCCAGCTCCTTAACACAGCACCTGAGGTGCTGTCTGGGCCCTGCCTCCCCCAAAACAGGAATATAAGCAGACCAGCCAATCTCCCTGCCAGGTGAGCACATTTACAAGTGCCCTGATCTGCCGGGTGGCGCCATGCCTTTGCTCCTTCCTCTCTTGCTGCCCCTTCTGCTGCAGGAGAGAGGGCGGGAGTCAGTTCTCACCTGGTAATGGACGCTGCCTCCCCCCACCTGCCTGTCCCCCAGCAGCAGGCCCCGCCTTGTTCACCTTGGTGTGCCCAGCACGTGGCTGGAACGGAGCGGATGAGTGACGGCTGGGTGATTGAATGAGTGGAGGGAGGAAGGAGAAGTCTCGCTTGCCTCCATAGGGATGGGCTTCCCGGGGCAGAAGTGGGGTGGCCTTGTGAAGACCCTTTTGAGAGGACACACCCAGAGCTGTCTTACATGGCTGTTTGCTACAGAAAGGAAAGGACCTTCGAGCAAGGTGGCTTAACTGTCAGGGACAGGTGGATTCCAAAACACAGAGCCCTACTCAAGCAAAGAGGAGGGGGAGGCGATAGATTTGTTAGAAAGCACCAGTGTGTCATGGAAGCAAGAGTCAGGGAGAAAGCCAAGTTGCTTGAGGGCCAAGAAGCCAGCCCCTTCCTCTTTGGACCGTGTGGCTTTTGTTATTGCTTCTCTTTGTGAACTGCCTTCGTTTCCTTTTCTTTGCTTTCTTACGCATGTGCTGGAAAATGAAAATGAACTTTGTGGTTTGATCACCCAGAGGCTGCCCTGAAGCCACTTTGTCCCAGTTACAACTCTAGGGATTACAGTTTGTCCAATTGCAGCTCTGCAGCAGGCGCCCTTTGGCCGTCCCCTCAGCCACAGCTGGGGAAGGGTCACAGAGCTCACTGTCTACTTAAGGGCTGTGCCAACAGGGGGTGAGTGGGGCAGGCAGATGTACTGTCCGCCACCAGATGAGGACGTCTCTCTAGTCTTGTCTTTTCATAAAAGTGAGTATTGAGTTCATTAAATTATTTTCCAGACAACTATTGAATGATACAGTTCTCTTTGTACTGAGTTAATTCTTTCAATTTGTCTCCACAGACCTGAGACGCTCACCTGTGCAGAAAAGAAACATCTGTCTGATAGAGCGAGAAAGACTTCTGACCTAAGTCAGACCACTTTTGAAAGGCAGTTTCATTCCTCAAAGCTCAGCCAGAAGAACCAAAGGGATGAGGGGGGGGGCTCTGGTGAGCAGAACTGGGGCAGGCGCTGGGAGGCCCCCACAGGAGGGCAAGCGTCGCTTCGCTGCCTCCCTGGCAGCTCCTGAGGGGAGAGGAGGAAGTAGCTAGAGAAGAAGGGAGTGAAACGAGGCGCAGAAAGGTGCTGAGAGTTCTTGGAAGAAGTGGCAGGATGGCCTCTGGGCTTCCCTTCCTTTGACAGAAGGAACTCAGGACAGCAGAAGGTTGTGGGGCCCTAGACCCCGCTTCCAGGGGCTCACCTGTCCCTTACAGGTGGAGCTGGTGAGGGGAAAGCCTGGCCGGGTGGGTCTGCGCCACCACCACCTCTTCAGTCCTTTTTCCTGAGCTTTTGCCCTTCTACTGTTTTCCTAGCAGTTTCGACTTACTACATCCAAGCCAGGCCAAAAATCTTCTCCTTAGTTTAGTCAGAGTGGGTGGGAATTTTTAAAAAAGGAATTTATACTTAAAAAAAAAATTAGGAGCAAAATAACAGTCCATCTATTTAAAAGGTATTTTATATGCAGGAGTTTTCTGAGCGCACATTTGGCTGGCACAGCTTACAGCTCACTGTCAGAGCCTTCGCCCTCCCCACCGCTCCCCTTCACCCTGTAACCTAAGCTGAGGTTTAGGGCCCGCCTGGGAAGGCGGGGAGTTATAGCGCCCCCACTGGCAGGTGAGATGATAGCCGCGAATGCAGTGGCTCCCTCTGCATTTCACCTTTCTCCACCCGCTCCCTGACTCCTCAGCACCGCAGACAGGGGTCCAGGGCCTATTTCTTCTCTCTTGGAAACCTTGTTGGATATATTCTTTTAACTTTATATTGTAAAATACTTTAAAACTTACAGGACAGTTACAAAAATAATGCAATCTCCATACAGAGCTCCAACAAATCCCTACACCCCCACATACCCAGATCCACCAAGTTTAACATTGGGCTACATTTGCAGATCATTCTGTCTTTCTCTCCATCCGTCTGTCTATCTATATGTCTATCAGCCCATCTTCAGAAAGCTTGAATGTAGGTTGTATACCTCATGCTCCTTGAACACCTAATAGTGCCGTGTACGTATCTGCCAAGAGCAAGGATGTCACGTGTAACCACCTCAAGTGCAGTTATCAAGTTCAGGCAATTTAACATGGAGATGAAGCTTACAGTCTATATTCCAATTTTCCATATGCCCCATTAATGTCCCCTTGAGCCTTTTCTCCTCCCTTGTCAGATCCCATCCAGGATCATGTATTGCATTCATTTTTATTTTTTTTATTTTTAAAAAAGCTTTAGATTACATAAATGTTACATCAAAAATATAGGGGGAATAAAAAAATATATAGGGGGATTCCCATATACCCCACCCCCTCCCCTTCCCACACTTTCCACTTTAACATCTTTCATTAGTGTAATTGTCACATTTGTCAAAATTGATGAACACATATTGAAGCATTGCTACTAACTGTGGACTCTGGTTTACATTATAGTTTATACTTTACCCTGCACAATTTTATAAGTTTTGACAAAATGTATAACGTAAAATGTATAATGGTCTGTAACTGTCATTGCAATATATGCAGATCAATTCCAATGTCCTGAAAATGTCCCATGCTACACGGTTTCTTCCCTCTCCCTCCCCTCAGAACCTCCTGTGGACACTGCCTTTACATCAATGATAAGAATTCTTCCATTGCTAGACTAATAATAGGTCTATAATATAATAAGTCTATAATGTAATAATAAGTCTATAAGTATTTAGTCCATTGTTCATTCTCCAGTTTTGAGGATTCTGGGATGGTGATGCCCACTCTCTTTCTAGTTGAGAAGGGGCTTAGATCCCATGGGGCAGATGGATGGGACTGTCTTGCTTGCAGATGCAGATTCTCTCTGTTCCTTGGGATAGTCGTTGTCCATCATCATCTCCTTGTTAGTTGTCCTGGGTGAGTCCGGTGAACTGGAGAGTAGGTGTTGCACCTCTGCTGAGATTCAGGGCTCAACAGGCACATGGACAGACTGAAGATTTAAGTCTCTGGGACATATATTTAACAGATAGTCTAATTATAAGTTCAAATGACAAGGGCAGAGGAGCCATGTGTGGGGAAACTATAAATAAGTCTAACTGTGTTACTCTGAGGAGCGTAAATTCCAAAGTAAGGCCCACAGACAGGGTGCTGAATTCCCGAGCCTGTCTGCCCTGCTTACAGTGTCCAGATGTCTCTAGAGCCCTCAGGAGCCCTGCTGTTTGAGGAGTGTTTAAGATCCTGCTGAGACGTGCATGTATTGCATTTAATTGCCTTCGCCTCTTGAGTTGCTTTTTTTTCCTTTAATTATGGGAACATTTATAAAACAAACTTTCCCAGTGCAGCCACTCCCACTCAGTGGGACACGTGCACAATATTGCAGCAGCCTCACCGCCTTCCACTACCAAAACTTTCCCAGCTCCCCAAACAGAAACCCTCCGTGCATTCTGCATTAACTCCTCATTCCCCCTACCTACTTCCTCCACTCCTGCCCCACCCCCACAACCTGTTAGATATTTTGGGGGCCCAGCTCCTACCTGATTCCATTGTCCTCCCCAGTCTCTCTAGAGAGGAAGGGACTCTCCTTCTGTGGTGTGCCACAACCACCCTGGTGGGGCTGCCTCGGAGCATAACTATCTGAGAGCACAGGGAGCAGCGCAGTCAGTTTCCACGTGGCTGTCCTCACGTTAGGGTGAGCTAACTGCTGTTACCATTAGGTCCAAAGAGATGGGTGGCGTCTTACACGATGGGCGCTTGCTTCTCAGCAGTGCCAGCACTGGCTGGGCCAGCGGGCCGCAGGCTGGCTCTTTCAGGTCCCTGACGTCCAAGGTTGCCCTGTCAGCCTGAAAAAGGGAAGCGACCACGGAGGCGCTGCCTTAGGAGGTGTACGGGGGCCTGGCCCGAAAGTGGCGTCATTCATTTCCTTTCATCTTCCTTGTCTGGGACCCAATCCCTAAGTGTAGGGGGTGGGGTGCTGGGACAAGTAGTCTCTGGCCCCAGCACAGTGGACGGGCTAGTGCATGTTTAGTGCCGTACCATAAACTGGTTAGTACCACGTGGAGCCCGAGGATGCGGAAAGCCTTGTCTGGGAGCCGCTGGCCCAGGTGGCGTGAGGGAGAGGCGAGGCAAGGGGGTTGGCTGGGAGCCTGGCTGGGGCGAGGCTCTCAGCTCCCCACCCCACACTCAGCTCTTCTCTGTCACCAGGCTGTAGGAGGCAGGCAGCAGAGGCCCCGATCCTGGGCAGCCGGGGAAGGCCACCGTCGCGGATGGGGGCCTCGGTCTGTGGCGAGGCGAGTGACGACGGCAGAGGTCCTGGCGCGGCACCTCGCCTCCCTGCAGGTGGGGGCCAGGCCAGGCAGCCGGGGGGTGGCCCAGCTGTGAGGAGGTCGGGCCGCTGTTTGTAATAAAGCCTCACTGGATTTTAGTTCACAGTGCCTGCCCCCAAGTCAAACTACTGCAAACCTGTCCCCTCGCTCCAGAAGCTGAGCTCCTGCTCACTGAGCTCCTGTTGTGACCCAGGAACTCGGTGCGCCATTTCACAGGCGTTGAGACGTTTTTACAGGAAGCAGTTATTCCCAACCATGACGCTCAGGGAGGTTCAGTGACTAGCCAAAGTCAGTCCCACGCCTTGAAACGGCAATGCCAGCTTCTCTGCGCCCAAGCGCACCCAGTAAAATTGCTAAAAAGTTGGTTCCCCATTCAGGGGATAGAGTTCTTCCCCCTCCCCACCCAAGCCATCCTGGTCCTGAAGTGCACTGGAAGGGCTGGCTGGGGACGTCCCACCAGAGGGAGGGTCAAGGTGTGTGAGCCCTGAACATACCCCATGGTCCGAGGCGGCCCCTCCCCTTCCACGCTCTGCAGAACATCTGCCTCACGTTTCTGTCGGGAGGGAACTTGGTTTCCTAAGGGGAGGCTCTGCGTGGAGCGTCACAGAAGTTGTCTGACTTGGATCCCGTAGGCTCCCGGATGCTGCAGCTTAGGTTCCCCTGAATCTGACCAAAGAACCCGGGCAGAGTTTAACCTCGTGAGAGGCGACGGCCCCAGTCCCGGGAAAAGGGCTGTGGTGTGGCTGTGGTCACCAGTAACCCCAGAACTGGTTTTCCACCTGCCGGACCGTCAGTGACAGCCTCGGGCCCACCACTGCCTCTAAGCAACACGAACTACACCCCCCAAACCCTCGGTGGGGTCAGCAGCTAGCCACGTTCCCCTAATTAACTAAGCAATATACTCTGTTGGCTTTGGGATATTGAGTGGTGTCTTCTTCCCTGACACGGAGGCATGTTTCTTTTGTCTTTTAACCATTCAGTGCCCAAGATTAACCCCTGGATTGAGAAAGTGGTGGATTATTAAAAATTTGAAATACTGAATAATATTTCCGAGCCCTTCTTCGCTCAGTGATTATGTTTAAAGGACGGGCTATGGTGGAGGCCCGGGTCCTGGGGATGCGGGAAGCCTTCCTGGCACCCCCAGCTGCTCTGAGAAGCCCTGCTGTGGGCGCCAGGCTCTGCAGCCTGAGTGGTTCCTTCAGAAGGACAGGCCTTTCTCCAGTTGGACTCATTACTCCAGGGCTTTAATGTTTAAGACTTTATTTTCCATCAACATTCAAAACAATTTCACATTTCAAAATTCAGAGGCCGAAGAGGAAGCACTGACAGGTGTGGCACAGGGCTCTCACAGCACAGGGCACGTGAGGACAAGGTGCCCGGGGGGCTGCAGGAGCCCACGGCCCTGCTGGCCAATGCTTAGTTCTTAGGTTTTCTTTACTTGTAAGTTACCCCTGGGGTCCTATGACCTGGACAAGCAGAAAGACTCGAAAGGCTGAGGTGTAACCCACAGAAACCAGCCGTTCTCGCTGTCGGAGAAACTGGCCCAGAAATGCTAGGCAAACTTACCAGAGTCACGGAGCCAGGTCATGGCAGAGCCCAGACGAGGCGCCTGCGCCCGCTCCCGAGCCAGAAAGGAAACTTGGTTCATTATAGGCAACCTCTGCAGTTACCTTTTAAGAGTCTTTCAGGTAGAGAGTAAACCAGTCAAGCTTTCACAGGAAATGGCATCATAAACTTATATTTTTATTCTCTTTTTGTACATATTGGCAATAGCGCCTAAAGTTGCATGTCCTATGAAATATGCAAAACCAAGGCATTTACATAAATAATTTATACTTCAGAAAATGAAAATTGAAAAATATTTTCCACATCATTAGAGTTCACAGTATTTAAAGTAAATCAAGCTTTCCTCCTTAGATTTCAAACTATTATTGTCTCAGCAGAGAATAAAATCTAATCAGGAATGAAATGATCAAGTTTCTGCTGTGTACTCAGTGCGTGAGCAGAAGCACCTGGCGTCACTGCTCGTCTCTCCCCAGTGCTTCACCTCCTGAGCGGCTGTGCCCAGCAGAGGTCACGGCGTGGAGCGGCTCCCGCGTGGCCACAGCCCTCCCCGGCGGGCACGGTCTGATGCCTCATTTCCACGTACTACTCTGTATAGCCCTGAAAATGGCAACCCTGGCATCTAAGCCCGGCTGAGAGGCGCTAACGCTAAGACAAGGCCCTGGGCTCCAGGCTACTCACGGCGCGGACACGTTTGCATAGATTGCGAGTGACTTAGTGTGCAGCAGAACAGCCTGTCTAGGTCCCAGCGTGCGAGGCTTCGGGACGGATGAAGCTGCAGGATGCTCCTTCAGCCAGGGAGAGCACGGCCCCTTCTCCTCCAGCCCCAGCCTTGTGGGCAGCTTTCCCCTACAGGAGAGTTTTTTGCTCAAAAAGCTGCAGATCAAAGCGGACCCAGACCTCCCCGGTGGGGACCTCGTGCAGCAGAAGTCGGCGGGTTGTAGGGCCTTTGGTTTCCTGCTCTGTTCGAATTTTTGCCACTGGAACTTCAGTACGACCCAGGAAATCTGATAAACAAAATCAGGTGAGAGTCAAAAGTCTTCTTTATAAAACTGTTAAACTATCACAGGAGAGGTAGCGGAAACAAGATTTTTAAAACTTTCAAATCTTCTTCCAAAGTAAGTTCTTCAGATGGTTTGTGGAAGTCTGATACTGTGAATGGATGCGTGTAGAAGGACAACAGATTTATGTGAGAGGGACTGTGTGTTTGGAGTTCAGGCATCTTTGGTCAGATGCTGTTTCACCCACTCAGTTTGAGGCAGGAGCACAGAGTTCCTATCAGGTAGGTAGACAGTGCCTGGGGCAGAAGCCCTGAACACACGGGAGGCGTGGTCCTCAGTAGGGAAGGAAACTGTTTCAAGCCATACCTCCCCGGAGATTCTGACAGGCCACCCCTTCCCCTGAGGAGGCTCCCGCCACCTGCTGCCAAAGTGCGCCCCTGACGATCGAGGGCAGGTGTCATTTCCCTCAGGTGTCCTGGGGTAGGCTGAGCACCCCGAGTGAGACTGGGAACGCCTTTAGATCCCACAGTCGAGTTATACTTTACCATCTGGTGAAAACTGGTCTCTGTCAAACATGGTGAGACACAGCACATCTTGGTAAAGATCCTTAATAAAGAACTGGCAGTTAAAATTCCACTTGGGATTTAGCGTGTCCTGCAGTGTCCTGGTGGTGTAGCTCTGGGAGCCCATGCTGATTTCACAGTAAGGATTGCTCTTTCCTGAACAAAAACAAACCGAAGACACATGTGGCATGTGGAGGTGACTGAGTGACCGACGGGGCCATCCTTGGGGCAGAAGCAAGAGCCAAAACGTTTCTTGCTATAGAGCCGAGCAGCAACCACTGCCTGCGGGGCCACGTCAGCCTCGTGGTCTAGTGAAACAGTCTATGCGTCCCCGATACTGACAGCATCAAAACCTGGGGGGCCACTGCTCCCATGAGCCCGGGTGAGTGCCAGGGCACTCAGGAAAGCAGGCACTGGCGCTCACTGCGGGGAACAGAGTGGTGGTGATAGGCCCAGCAAGCCAGCTGACCGCCGTTTTATTGGCAGTGGACACTGGCTTTTTAAAAGCACCCCATCATTCAGTGTCCAGAAGAGCCAGCAGCAGAGAGGAGACAGCTACCGAGTTTGCTGAATGAAAGAAGCATTTACCGTTTGGTTTACAGGCTTTTAATTCTGTAGCTTCAATGACATGCACCATCAGGCGCCCGACGCCGGAAGTCTTTTGAGAGCGGGCTACAAAAGAGGAAGACGCGGCGGGTTAATTGCTTCTCCGGCTGAAGTGAGCACACGGATGATGCTCAGCTGTAGACACGCAGTCACCTTTACCCAGCGTCACACTGCCCCGAGCTCACCTGCCTCTGCTCGGGGCCCAGCAGGCGGCACCTGGCTGCCCAGGTGTGTGCCCTACAAGGAATGCCTTCTGCATTCTCTGCCGGCCAGAATCTGATCTCGCGCCTCACCCTTGGCCCCCTTCCCTCTGTGAATCCATATTCTTGGCTTATGAATGCCCCAGAGCCTGCCGAGTCTGAAATTCTGCATCATGTCGTCTCCCTTTGCCTGAGAGGACTCCTTGGAGAGCAGGGGCTGTTTGCTTCATCCTTGTCGCTCCCTCTCAATGGCAGCGTATAGTAATAATGGTAATAAAATAAGGAGTACGTTAGAGTTCCTCCGCCCTTAACAGGAGCTGACATTCACTGGGCAGTCACTTGTGTTAGGCGTGTGCTAAGGCCTTTACACAAAGTCTCCCATTTAGTCTGCATAAGTAGCCCTAAGGCAGCTCTTTAGAATAACCAACCCTAGTTTATGGGAGAGAAACCTGCGGCTTGGAAAGGATGTGCTTGAGCCACAGAGCTTCTCAACAGCAGAGCTAGAAGAATAGACACCACAGTCTAGTTCTTACCAGTCACCTGATTCCAATATATGTAAAGACTTCAGGTCCTGAAGCGGTTTCACTTAAGACCTTGATCTACTTAAGGAGGTACTGAAAACACATTTAATTTAGGAGACCCATTAGGCAGTGGACTCAGTTTATCTTGATTTCCTAAGGGGAGGCTTTGCCCCCAAGAGGTCTCCAAGCTAACAGAAGGCCGCAAGGTGGGCCACTGGTTTTAAAAGCTCAGATCAAGGAGAACCTTCCCTGTGGGCCGTGATCCGCCTCTCACTTGCAGCCGTGCCCCCACCCCCGGCCCAGAACTCGCACTCAGCCCCCCGCAGGCAGGAGCTAGGTTGTCCCTGAGGCCTGGGTCGGCCTGGCACAGGGATTGGCACACAGTAGTAATCAACAAATGTCAGAGGCATTGAACACATGGAAGATGCAGAGGGGAAAATACAGATATTGACGCAAGCAAATGAACAGAAAAACTCTGATTCACATCTTTGACCAATTAAGAGATCATTGTATGCTTTAGGAAATAATTCAGTCATTGGCTTTCCCATAGCAAGCGTTTAAAGCACATTAGCATAAGATCCAATGAGCAAAAGCTGACGTGCGCATACCTTTTCAGGAGCACATAACAAAATAAGGGAAACCTGAATAAAAAAAAACACATGAAGAGCTGCAAGGGTAGCAGCTGGGAACATAAACGTGAGGGGTGGACAAGTGGGGAGGGCGCGTGGAGGGGGCCTGGGCAGGGTTCCCCAGGTGGGCGTGTGGGGGCTCAGAGCGCCCCCTGGGGGGGGGCGCAGGCCCACCCCACGCGGCCGAGAAGCTGGGGCTTGGCTTGCACAGGGATTCGTGGGACCTCCACAGTTCTGCTCGGTGGGTCACAAAGACCTGCACTGAGCAAGTGGCCAGTCTGTCCCAGGAAGAGAGGACGTGACCAACACTGCTCCGGGGGAAGTCATGGGTGGCTAGGGTGCTAGGGAGGCGCCTGGAGGAGGCGGTGTCTAGGGAATTTTGATGCGGGGCTGGAGCACTTCCGAGGGAGGGGCAGCCGGAACAAGGCTGGGAAAGGAGACCTTCAGGCAGGCAGTCGTGGGGGGAGTCCAGGGAAACCCTGGGAAACGGGGCGGGCAGCCGGGTGGACCCTGAGTCCTGAGATAAGAACTCTGTTCTGAACCTGGGAAGCGAGAGGGCAGGTGCTTAAGCAGGAGAGGGATGCTGAGAGGAGGCCTGTGAAAGGACGACTCCAAGAGAAGAGGATGGGTGGCAGCGGGAGAACCTGGACCCAGTGGGGGGTGGGCAGGAGGCAAGCGCCTCATGCCACAGGCTGGGTGTGAGTTTGCAGGGGCTTAACTGGGCTACGCCCCCGGGAAGGGAGAGGACCAGGCCCCTGGGCAGGCGAGAGAAGAGGACGTAGCAACTCGGCACCTGGGCAGGTGAGGGGCAAGGGGCTCAGAGAGGGCTCCCAGCCTGGGTGGCCAAGGACAACACTGCCGCCCACAGAGAGACTCAGGAGGAGGAGCTAGTTCTGGAAGGAGGAGGACTGGTCTCCTCTGGAGAATGCCCACCTGCGCTGCCGAGCAGGCCCGAGAAGTCTAGCAGGTGTGTTTGGACAGCGGCTGGATTTGGGAGAGAGCAGCCCAGAGGAGACCATGAAACCGGATGAGACGAGGCCCCCGAGGGGGAGAACCCAGAGAATGGGGTGGGAGAGTGTTCAAATGGCAAGGAAGGAAGAAAAGCAAGGAAGGGAGATGAAGAAAGTGTTCAGGTAGTAGAAGGATCTGCAGGAGTGTCATGGGGGCCAGGGGAAGAGAGGAGGCTCGATTACCTGTCCTCAGGTGCAGGGAGAGTGAGGAGGATGGAAACTGAGCCAGGTGTTCACAGCCAGCAGGAGTGGGGACTGCAGGGGGAGGGATAGGGCTAAGGGAGAGGAGGGGGCGTGCAGAGAGGAAATGGCCCAAAGGAGTGAAGTCTGATGGAGGTGAGATCAGCCATGGCTGGAAAGGACAGCTCTTTCTGGAAGCAGGAGTGAAGAATTTGTGGTGTGAAGAGACTCAGGCTTGACACAGAGCAGGGAGGCCCAGAGCTCGCCCTGGATGGTGGGGTGGGCGCAGTGCGTGGTCTGAGGGCATGACCTGCCCGCGTCCCAGGGCGCTGCTGGGGTACCTTGGTAAGCCTTCTCTCGCTTCCTCTTCTCCGTGTCAATGTACTGCTCCGACGCTGCTTTGATCTTCTGCACCCAGGCCGTCCTGGCAGGGAAGCAGAGCGCAGCCGTGGGCGGCTTTCCCACACACCTCCCCGTCGCTCCCAGGCGCCCCACAGCCTGGCACCCATTTCTCTCTGTTGCTAAGCTCAGCTTTATATTTTCCAATCATAAATCTAAAACTCATTTGCTAATTGAGGATTTCCTAAGAATTTCTAAGGAAATTTCTTGACTGCTTTCTTGTAAAGTGGTGGGGGGTAGAGAAATGTAAGAGGCAATTAATGAGGTTCACATTAGGTTCCGTCCCCTGGCCCTGCACGCAGAGGAGCGGCGGCCGCCTGCCTGTGGTCCCCGTGCTGGAGCCGCTGCTGGAACTCGCCCTAAGGAAGCGGCACTGGCAGCAGCAGGGGAGCGGGGCGGCAGCGCTCAGAGGGAAGGCGGGAGGAGGCCCTGGCCAGGGCCGGGCCAGGGATGGCAGTGGGGCTACACTGGCAGGAGGCGATGGTGGCCTGAGGGTCTGGGCAGCCCCTGACGGGACTTCAGTGAGGAGTGTGGAGGGTGGATCTGCCCTTTAGGAAGAGGGCGAGCAAGTGGAGGTGCAAGGACAGACCAGCAGGGAAACGCGGGCAGGGGCTGTTGGGTGGTCCAGGGTATCTAAACCAGGGCCCAGCCGGGGGAAGGCTCGAGCAGACAGGGCGTGAGGGCGGACTGGAGCTGGGCTTTAGGGCAGGGGGCAC
>JAKSZT010054568.1:1863547-1893002 GCA_026826555.1 Tolypeutes matacus | reverse complement strand
ACAGGGCGTGAGGGCGGACTGGAGCTGGGCTTTAGGGCAGGGGGCACGTCCAGGAGTTCTCCTCGCTTTCAAGGCAGGTGGCGCGTGGTGGGCACTGACCTCTCGTTAATGTTGTCTGTCCGCAGGGTGTAGACCCGGTCAATGTGAGAAATGTGGAAGACAGGCTCGTCACTGGAAGGGTCTGTGGGCAGTTTCACCAAGACCTCGTTCAGGAAGATGGGCTGGAAGCATGAGGACCAGAACACGGGCTGTGAGAGGGGCCAGACACCCACCCTCATACGCTCAGAGACCGAGTTCTGTCAGTTTGGAAGACCCTCGTGCAGGAGAGAAGGGTCTAGCTTCGAAGGTCTTTTCACAGGGAAAAAAGAAACTGCCCCATTTTGGAAAAGGAACTAGCGAGGTGGATCAGGTGTTGCTAAACTGCGGACAGGCGCTCGGCGTGCTCGGTGTGCTGACTCGACGGGGTCTTTTCTCCGTTTTGCTTCAGGCTCAGTATACAGAGAGGCCCAGTGGTGCACTGGGCAGGGGTGGCTCACGGGTCACGTTTGAGAGCTGGGCTCTCAAGGTGGCACCTTTCACTGCGGGATTTCAAGCCCTCTTCTCCCCTTTCCCCCAGCACACACACGTACAAACACACACGCACACCCCTCCGTGCCAGGAATGACACCACAACCCAAAGCTGGGATCCAGGCTGACCGCCATCAGAGGGCTGTGAAAGCCAAGCCACACGGGGGCTTCTCCCTGAAGTCAGCGTCTGTGGGGGGTGCCAGTCTAGAAGTAGGTGAAGAGTCCTGCGAGGACAGGAACGGCCCAGGCCACAAGGGCCTGAGGCTACAGGTGAAAGCTTGCCGTGCCCGATGCTGCCGCAGGAGCGAGAAACTTACTGTTTTATACATCTTGAACTGAGCGTTGGACTTAGAGCTGAAAAGTTTCTCGGAGCCCGAGGAAACAGCAAACTGCTTGACCATGCAGGTGAGAAGCAGGAAGTCATTGAAGAGGAATCCACACAGCTCCTTGGTGCTCTTGGTCTTGTATAATTTGCCACTGTGCAAAAGCTTCCGGGGCCCCAGGCAGTTGGTGAGGGAGTTGAAAATAAGTTGCTTAAATAGAGAAAGAAAGTGTCATGTTGTGAGTTCTGGAATCTAGAAGCCCCAGCACAAACCACCCCAGCCTCCCTTGAGAGGCTTGTGCTCTGCAGACCTGCGGACACGGTGGCAGAATGTTCCGTTGGGAATTCACAGCTGCAAAGCAGAGCCTTTACACAAAAGGCCCTTAGTGATTTCTCTGAAGATCTCAAATTGGACAGTGAAAATGGTTACTTATACCCACAGAATACAGATTTTACCAGCTGAATCCAGAAAACTCAAAATGACCAAATCTGCCCTCTTTACAATAAAGGAAGGTGATCCCCCGAGGATGAGTGTCTTTGTAGGGGCAGGATGGTGAGCCCACAGGGGCTGAGCTGAGATGTGCGGTTCCTGCACATTGGTTTTCCCACCCAGGACCTTAACCTGGCAGCCTCCAGCTTAGTGCCACGGACCCCACCTCTGTGAGACCTTCACACTGAACATGCGCTTGGATCCACTCCAGCCGGTCTGAATTTTCCTTCTCCCGAACTCCCTCGTTAACTTGAGAGCAAAGCTCTTCCGCCTGCTCCAGGGCCAGCTTTAGGGAGGAATGGTCCACGTGGCTCTCTGAGGTGTTTTCCAGAATCTGGAAAAGAGTGGGGCTGCATCACGTGGGACGTAGTTTCTTTCACTCACCCACTCACCCACCCATTTGTCCATCCATAGTTTATTGAGTGCTTACTATATGCTAGGCACTGGAAATACAATGGTGAACAAGAAAACAGGGTGATAGGGACAGTGACACCAGGGTGTGACAAGTGCTATCTAGAGCAATTGCCTTCCTTGATATTTGTGGGTCTCTGGCTGTTCTCCAGCTGGGTCCAGGTAGTGGACCTTACATTAAAGGACAGCTCTGTACTTCTCCAGATTTTACGGGCAACCTGACAATGAAACTGGCTATAATTTTGAAAGTGTGTTAACTTGCAGAGTAGTAATGGTTCGTAACATTTTTTGAGGTCACTGATCCTTTTGAAAAATCTGATGGAAGGAATGAATCTCCTGCCTCAGGAAAAATACAATAAAATCACAGTACCAACATGTAGGAAAATGTATTCAGTTCATTTGAAACGATTCCAAACTACAAATGCAACAAAATGTAAAAGAGTAGAAGCCAGAGGACAACTTGGCATGGTCCCCCCAGAAATTAGCTGGTCTATCAACAGGCATTTGTAGTCCAGGCTATTTCCCTCCAGCAGTGCTCGTCCATAGTCCTATATCTACAATTCCAAAACACACAAAAAATTCTGATGGGAGCAGATGTGGCTCAAGCAAATGAGCTTCCACCACCCACACGGGAGGTCCCAGTTCGGTTCCTGGTGCCTTCTGAAAACACAAAAACAAACAACAAGCAAGAAATGATAAAACCACTCAGGGAAGACAGTGTGGCTCAGTGATTGAGCACCGGCTTCCCATATATGAGGCTGAGGTCCCAGGTTCAATCTCTGGCCCTGGTACCTCAAAAAAGAAAAAAAGTTCCGAAAGCCTAAAGTTTCAGAACTCACTTTTTGGCAAAACCTGGCATGAACTTAAGAGATAAATTTATTTATTCTACCTAGGGTGGCCATTTATTTTGCTGCAGAAAGATTAATGTGTCTGATTATGGCTGTTGCCCCAGGATCCATTGGGGGTGTGGTATATAATATCTAGTATTTGAATTACAGTCTGAATTCTGAAACACAGATGGCCCAGAAGATTTCAGATAAGGAACTGTGGGCTCGTATTGATGGGTAGCTTTGTATAACATAAAGTTTATGTTGACTTCAGGGTCCAGGAATAATCAATAAAAGCAACAGTCTCATATTATTTTTATTGTTTTTCTTTGTAAGGTGATTGAAATTATATCAATCATTATTGGTACAATAACCTTGTGTAAAGTCTGCCTTCTCCTTAGAAAGCATATGGGCTCAAGAGACCCACTTTGCTCATATCAAAAAGAAAGAAAGGCGGAATTTTAGAAGGTATGCCCAGACAGCAAGTGGAGGCAAGATACGGGGAGGGTTCCATAATAAGCTCTGCTCTGGACAGGCTGAGATAGAGACCCAAGGGACATCTAGGTAGAAGTGTTCAGTTGGTAGTTGAATTCATCTCAGAAGAAATGTAGGGTCCCATGGTTATTGTGATGGTCAGGCTAATGTGTCAACTCGGCTGGGTAATTGTGCCCAGTAGTTTGGTCAAGCAATCACTGGGCTAACTGTAATACAAGGACATTTATGGACTTTAATCATCAGTGAGTTGATTGCATAGATGGCTGATTATATCTACAATCAACCAAGGAGATTGCTATCAGCAATGAGTGACATCTTATCCAATCAGTTGAATGCCTTAAAAGGGAAAGTGATTTCAGCATTCAGAGAGAATTCACAGCTCTACTTTGGACAGTCAGTGTCTCCTGGGAACTCATCAAGGACCTTCATTGGAGCCCCTGGTTTTGCAGTGCCTGTGGAATTTGGACTTGTGCATCCCCATGGTTGTGTAAGAGAATCTGAAAAAATCTCATACTATTTACAGATATCTCCTGTTGATTCTGTTTCCCTACGAAACTCTAATACAATTTGGTACCAGGAGTGAGGTGCAGTCTGTTGCAATTTACCAAAAATGTTAGACAAAATAAAGTAAAAAAAATGTTAAAAAAAAAAAATGTTGGAATGGTTTTATAAATGAGTATGGGGTATTTTTTGGAGGAATTGTGAGATGCTTGATAGAAAAGGCCTAGATTGCTTTGAAGAGACTATTGGTAGGAATACAGAGCCTAAAGTTATTTCTGATAAGGCCTTGGAAGGAAATGATGAAACTATTATTGGAGACTGGAGGAAAGGCAATCCTTATTTTAAAGTTGCAGAGAAATTAGCAAGATTGGTTCCTGATGTTATATGGAAGGTAGAATTTTACAATGGTGAGCCTGGACATTTAGCTGAAAAGCTTTCCAAAGTAAACTTGGAGAATACAGCCTGGCTTCTCCTTGCAGCTTATAGCAAAATACTAGAAGAAAGAGATAAGCTGAGAACTGAATTGTTGGGCACCAAGAAACCAGAAACTGATTCCAGAAATTCCAAGGCTCTGGAAATCCAGCTGCCAGACAATAGCACCCCATTTGAGGAATTAACTAAACTTGGAACTTGTAGGCCAGGATTGAAAATGTAGTTATCCAGGAAACACTTGTGGAAAGTGTTACTATCTGATGGCTTGGATCCCTGCTTCCTGCATGCTAAACCAACAAGCTTTTTATGAAAGCTGTATGAACAAAACCACTGTCAGCACAGACCAAAAGGGACATGGAGGGGAGAGATGGAAGGGAAAACAGCTTTAAGAGGAAAACCATGGAAGCAGAGGTCTAGAATTAAGACAACTCCTTGGGCCAAGAGAGGAACCCCACCCGTGTGTATGGAGAGGGTGAGTTTACCCCGGCAGCTGAAGAGGGTGGATGTTCCAGCTTGTTGTTCAGGGAGAGTTTTGCCACCCCAGGGAGAGACTGGAGCATATTCCCCATAGGTTGGGGACAGTGAGGTCACCACCCCATTGCTCTGAGGTTGGTGGGCCCATCCCCCAGCTTCCTGTTACTTAGGGAGAGTGAGGGTGCTACCCCATTGCTCTGAGAGGTGTGGGCCTGTTCCCATAGATTAGGGAGGACCAGGTTGCCACCTCACTGTTCTGAGAAGGTTGAGCCTGTAGGCCAGAGATTAGGGAGACTGTTGCCACCACCCCACTGTGCTAAGGGGGTTGAGACCCTACCCCAGAGATTGGGGAAAGTGTGACCATCACCCCAATGTTCTTGGGGGCTGAGATCTGGAGCTTGGTTGCCATCCAGACGCTTGATGAGGGTGGAACCTAGAAAATGGCCATTGGGCAAGCCCATGGAAAGGGTGGGCGCCCATGAGACCCAAGGAGAAGAAACCATCATCTTAAGAATGATTCTCAGACTTTGAAATCTAATGCCCTGCAGGTTTTCGGAACTGTTGGGGACCTGTGATGCATGTTTCCCTCCCAAATTCTTGTGGTAATGCTCATCCTATGTCTGTCCCTCTGTATATTGGAAGCACATAAATTGCTTTGTAAGTTTCACAGGTCTACAGTCAGAGGGGACTTTGCCCCAAGACAAACTCTATTTCTATAACTGTGATGTGATTTTGTACTTAGCCTTGCTAACTGAAAGGCTTTAAGGTTTTTGAATATTGTAATGTGTTTGGGGGATTCAGAGGGTGGAGTGTGGCAGTTTGAGATTATTTATGAATCCCAAAAAGAGAAGGATTATGTTTGTGAACTAATCTATTCCTCTTGGTGTGAGACCCTTTGATTGTATTAAATCCAAAGGTTTTAAGTTTACTTGATAAAATCAATTTAGGGCTTTTGATTCAACAAGGTCAGTAGGGCGTAACTCAGGTTGAGTCGCCTTCCCCTTGGTGGGCTGATATAAATGGACAGTCACTCAAGAAGATACACGAGAAGAGAGGGAGCTCCATAGACAAGAGCTCTGTCGTGTTGATCCTAGGGCCCCGGGGAGAGATGAGCCATTTGCCTGATAGTTTGCAGCTGAAGAGAACAGTGACTCAGAGGGGCTGGAGGAGTTTCCTGGAAAGGAGGATGGATGATAGGTCACCTAAGGGGCACTGGGTGCCTCAACTCTTTGCTACTGCCAGGAGGAACTCAGTCCTTGGAGCACAGTGCACACACACACCCAGGTCCCTGGTCCATCGGACAGAGGGACCCCTTCTGCAGAGTCATGCCACACGGTGGGGTGGGCTGGCGCATGTGGAGGCTCCCTGAGAGTTTGGCCTCTGAGCCTGCTACGGCCCGCACCAGCCCGAGCACTCACGCTTCTGATGAGCAGGGGGTAGCGGGTGATCCTCTGCATGGGCTTCAGCAGGAAGCTGGACAGGGGCATGCCTTTACAGCGCGGGTCCAACGCCAGCTTCTGCAAAGTAACGGGAGGCTGGTGAGGAGACCACAGCCCCAGCTGAAAGAAAGGAATCCTGACTGGGACTCCTTTTTAGATGTCTAAATTCTTTCAGTAACTCAGGATTCAAAATGATACGCTTCACAGGAACAGCAGGGTATCTCCCCTTGGGTTCCCAGCCCGGAGGATGCACTTCACGTCTGGTGCGGCTACTCGCTCCTGGCTGTCATCCCAGCCCCCTGACTGAGAGTCTCACCATTGTCTTTTTCTACCCAGTCTTTTTTTTTTTTTTTAATTATTATTATTATTTTTTTCTATCGTGAATACTTTTATTATACAGACATCGTATACACAACAGAATTGTTTGGGGACCGTTTACAGCCATGGAATTCAGTACCAAACCACCACTGACCCACACATACTGTACCGCACACTCATTTTAGGATTCCGCCTAACAGGAGCAAGACACAAAGTTATTGCTTTGTGAACAAAGAGAGGGCTTCAATTAAAAGAAGCTGTCACATCAAGAACCCAGCATCCTCTTAAATCTTAATACCCTGTGTACATGAGAATGCAACCTGAAGATGAGCTAGAGACTACCCACATCACCTTTAAAAGTTAATCTTAAAGTCAAATCCCATTTCTCAAAAAGACCTAGAAAGTTCACCCATTAAATTACGCATAAATAAAATCTGTAAACTCAACACACTGCTCTTCAAAACACAGAGCCTACGTGGGGACTTGGGGACAATAGGCAGCAACAAAAAGCTTCATGCCTTCCCTTTTCAAGTTTACGCTAAAAACCAAGATTGAAATAAATATACAAATAAAGCTTCAGTACCTTAAAGAAATGTCATGTCTAAGTTTCCACTTAAAGAGTTAAACTTCTAAAGTTAAAAAACAAAACATAAAATCAGCAGGCTTTGTTTCTACACGGTAAAACGAGTAAGGCCCCCTTTGAACAAGGAGTTTAAACGTGTGTTAAACGCCAATTACTCACTAGTGAGGCAGCTGGTTGCCTCCTCAAACTGTTGAGGATTTGATAGCTGAAGAAGCCAAACACTTAAACATTTAGTGGCCACAACCGACCATTGTCTTAATTCCAAAAAAAAAAAAAAAAGTGACTATTGATCCGAATCGCTTCAATTTGCCATTTCAACAGTGAAATGTGTGGTTTTTGTTAGTTCAGGAAATTTATTTTAAAGTTTCTAAAACTTTTAGCACCACTTTCAGAGAAAGGAATAACAGTGTTCAAATAATAATAAAAGCTTAAATGGGTAAAGAACCAGTACTGGTCACCTTCTAATACTTGTCCAAAGTTAGGAGATCCTTCAGCTCTAGAAAAAGAATCCAGGAGGGCATGGAAAACTCCCTGCCGATCAGAAATCGTGGGCAGCCTTTTTAGTAGCGGTCAGGTGGGTAACAAACTCAGCCCCCAGGTGAGAGGCCTTGGCCCAGTCCAGGCTGGGTGGAGACCAGTTTGGCCTCCTGTCCTGCTCTTTCCCTCTTTGGTCCCTTGTTCACCCCCATCTTATTCGAATTGCAGGGCTCTGGTCCCCGGGGTTTATGTAGGATCTGTCTATTACTACCAGGGATTCACGCGTGGCAGACACGGCGGCGCAGATGGCCTGGCTGCCGGGGCCGTGGGCAATCAGGCTGAAACGAGACAAGCAGTTCTGAATGTTGGACTCCGAGACCGGGGCGGGCCTGTTGTTCCCACTGGGTGTTCCATCTTGACTGAGGAGGTCTGTGAGTTCTTTACACACTTGCTGTGCAGCCAGCAGCATGTTCTTCCGAGCTGCCATCTCATCCCGTCCTCCTAGACGTGGTCTGGTTAAAGATCCGGCCACTGGTTTCCTAGGAAATTCTGCTTCACACACATAGGCAAAGTCACGGGCCAAATGAACAGCTTCACCTTCCACTAAGGATGTCAGCAGGGTCACCTGTGCAGCTTTCCTTCTCCCGGCAGGAAGATTCAGACAATCTTGTCCAACTTCTCCGGCAAGGATCGGCCCCCATTTTTGGATTTAGCTCTTCTGAGAACACCTCCCAGTAGGGAGGCATTTAAACGTTCAGGCGGGGACAGCCGCCGCTGGACTTCAGCAACTGTCACTGTATATTTAGACGTGGGGCTGAGCGGAAGACCTCGCTGGGGTTCAGCAGGGCCCCGCCAGCTCCTTCTGACGGGACAGTCAGGGGGTTCTTGGTCATGGAACCCGGACCTCTGCGAGAACAGTCCGGTCGCGCTAGAGCAGGTGCGGGCCGTGGGCATTCTGCCCGGGGTCCAGGTGGAGCGCCTGGGCCACCTGACCTGGTGCTGTGCGCGCGGGGGCAGCCCGCGAGGTGGCGCAGCCGCAGCCGGCAGGGGGCGCGCAGGCGCAGGGGCTGCGGGCGGCGGGGATCCGGGGCGCGGGCTCGCGAGGGGGGCTGCGGGGCGGGCAGGCGCGGGTGCTCTGCGGCTGGCGGCGGGGCGTCCTCGCGGTCCCCTTCCTGTCCACATGACCCGCTGTTGCCCCCAGCCCCCGAGCGGGAAATCCAAAATTGGGGTCACGCGTCTGCCGCCGCGAGCGCGGCCCTGAGAAAGTAGGCGCTGTCGCCGCGGGTGTAGACGTCGCTGCCGTGAGCCCGAGGAGCCGCGGCCGCCCTGTCCCCCCAAAATCATGTTTAACGGTGGTAAAACATACGTACCCACGAAAACCACTCTGCCCGTTTTCAGGCGACAGTCCTGTGCACCGCTCACCGCCGTTTCCGCACTTCATCGTCCCAAGCCGCAAGGCAGGCTCCGTGTCAGCAAGTCCCCATTCCCGCCCCCATTCCCGCCCCCTGGGAAGCACAATTCTGCTTTCCGTCGCTCTCATTTCCTTCCAAGTCCTTCTTATAGGAGAAATCACACCGCATCTGTCCTTTTCCTTCCGGCTTGGTTCACTCACCACCACGTCTTCAAGGTTCGTCCACGTTGCAACATGTCTCAGGACTTCATTCCTTTTAGGGCTGAATGACATCCTCTGTATGGATAGGTCACTTTTTATTTTATTTTATTTTTTGGTGTGTTTTCCCCTTCCTTGTTGATGGCCACTTGGGTTGCTTCCACCTCGCGGTTACCGTGAGTGATGCTGTGATGAGCACTGGGTGCAGATACCTATCCAAGTCCCTGCTTTCAGCTCTCTGGGGTATGTGTATCTTGGAGTGGAACTGCCGGGTCGTACCGTAAGTTTACGTGAAACTTTCTGAAGAGCTACCACACTGCTTTCCACAGTGACTGCACCACTTCACACTCCCACCAAAAATGTACAGGCGTTCCTGTTTCTCCACGTCCTTGCCAACACTTGTTATTTTTTGGTTTTTAAATAATATAGCCATCCTATTGGGAATGAACTAGTATCTCATTATGGTTTTTTGTTTGTTTTTTCACAGTTGAATAAAAACACACATTTCTCAATTAAATGTATTGGATACATATAAAAAATTTTTTGGCTTTATTTTGTACATTTAATAGTTGAAAATATAAACAATTAAAAACTAAAAAGTAAACAGATGAATAAATACATACATTTCTCAATTAAATGTACTGGATACATATAAAAATTTTTTTGAATCAAACAATATGTTACACAATATATTTGGTTCATAGTAACGCATCCATACAGTATTTGTCCTTTTGTGTCTGGCTTGCTTCACTCAACATAATGTCCTCCAGGTTCATCCATGTTGCCATATGCTTTATGACTTCATTTCTTCTTACAGCTGCATAATATTCCATCGTGTGAATAGACCACAGTTTGCTTATCCATTCATCTGTTGATGGACACCTGGGTTGTTTCCAACTTTTGGCAATGGTGAATAATGTGGCTATGAACATCGGTGTGCAGATGTCTGTTCGTGTCACTGCTCTCAGTTCTTCTGGGTATATACCCAGTAGCGGTATTGCAGGGTCACGTGGCAAGTCTATATTCAACTTCTTTAGGAACTGCCAAACAGTCCTCCACAGTGGTTGTACCATCCTGCATTCCCACCAACAGTGAAGAAGTGTTCCTATCTCTCCACATCCTCTCCAACACTTGTAATTCTCTGTCTTTTTCATAGTGGCCATTCTGATAGGTGTGAAATGATATCTCATTGTAGTTTTGATTTGCATTTCCCTAATCATGAGTGATGTTGAGCATTTCTTCGTGTGTTTTATTTTTTTTTTTTTCCCCCATTTGTATTTCTTCTTTGGACAAATGTCTAGTCACGTTTTTTGCCCATTTTTTCATAGGGTTATTTGTCTTTTTATTGTTAAGTTGTAACATCTCTTTATATATCCTGGATATTAAATCCTTATTGGATATGTGATTTCCAAATATTTTTTCCCCTTGAGTTGGCTGTCTTTTCACCCTTTTGACAAAGTCCTGTGAAGTGCAAAAGTGCAAAAATTTTGAGGAGGTCCCATTTATCTATTTTTTTCTTTTGTTGCATGTGCTTTGGGTGTAAGGTCCAAGAAACTACCGCCTACTACAAGGTCTTGAAGATGTTTCCCTACATCTTCTTCTAGTAGTTTTATGGTCCTGGCTTTTATATTTAGGTCTTTGATCCATTTTAAGCTGATTCTTGTATAGGGAGTGAGATAGGGGTCCTCTTTCATTCTTTTGGTTATAGATATCCAGTTCTCCCAGCACCATTTGTTGAAGAGACTGTTTTGTCCCATTAACATTAACTTGGGGGAAGCGGCTGTGGCTCAATCGGTGGGGCTCCTGCTTGCCATATGGGAGGCCCCGGGTTCGGTTCCCGGGGCCTCCTGGTGAAGGCAAGCCCGCCCGCACGGTGTGGTTAGCTGACCCAGCGAGCACAAGCAGCAAGGGGGGGGGGGTAAATGAATAAATAAATAAAATCTTAAAAACAAAAAAAACAAAAAAAAAACCATTAACTTGGTAGGTTTGTCAAAAACCAGTTGACTGTATAGGTGAGGGTTTATTTCTTGATTCTCAATTCTGTTTCACTGATTGATGTGTCTAACTTTATGCCAGTACCATGCTGTTTTGACCACTGTAGCTTTGTAATATGTATCAATGTCAGGCAGTGAAATTCCTCCCTTGTCGCTCTTCTCTTTTAGAATGTTTTTGGCTATTTGGGTGCACTTTCCCTTCCAAATGAATTTGGTAATTGCCTTTTCTAATTCTGTAAGGTAAGCTGATGGGATTTTGATTGGTATCACATTGAACCTATAAATCGGTTTAGGCAAGATTGACATCTTCATGATATTTATTCTTCCAATCCATGAACACGGAATGTCTTTCCATTAGTTTAGGTGTTTTAAAATTTCTTTTAGCATTGTTTTGTAGTTTTCTGCATATAGGTCCTATACTTCTCTGGTTAAATTAATTCCTAGGTATTTGAGTCTTTTTGTTGCTATTGAAAATGCAATTTTCCCCCTGATTTCCTCCTCAGATTATTCATTACTAGTATTCAAAAACATTGCTAATTTTTGTGTGTTGCCACTTTGCTGAACTCATTTATTGACTCAAGTAGCTTTGTCGTGGATACTTCAGAATTTTCTAAGCACAGTATCATGTCATCCGTAAACAGGGAGAGTTTTAATTTCTCTTTTCCTATTTGGATGCCTTTAATTTTTTTTTATCTAATTGCCCGAGCTAGAACTTCTAGTACAATACTGAATAACAATAGTGACAGTGGGCATCCTTGTCTTGTTCCTGATCTTAGAGGGAAAGCTTTCAACCTTTCCCCATTGAGTATGATGTTGGCTGTGGGTTTCTATATGCCTTTTATCATATTGAGGAATATTCTTTCTATTCCTATCTTTTGAAGTGTTTTTATTAAAAAAGGATGCTGGATTTTGTCAAATGACTTTTCTGCATCGATTGAGATAATCATGTGGTTTTTTCCTTCAATTTGTTAATGTGGTGTATTACATTGATTGATTTTCTTATGTTGTACCAGCCTTGCATACCAGGAATAAATCCCATTGGTCATGATGTATAAGTCTTTTGATATGCTGTTGGATTCGATTTGCAAGTATTTTCTTCAGAATTTTTACATCTATGTTCATTAGAGGGATTGGTCTATAATTTTCTTTTCTTGTAGTATCTTTATCTGGCTTTGGTATTAGGGTTATGTTGGCTTCATAAAATGTTTTGGGTAATTTTCCTTCCTCTTCAATTTTTTGGAAGAGTTTAAACAGGACTGGGGTTAATTCTTTTCAAAACGCTTGGTAGAATTCACCTGTGAAGCCATCTGGTCCTGGACTTCTCTTTGTTGGGAGCTTTTTGATGACAGATTCAATCTCTTTAAATGTGATTGGTTTGTTAAGTTCTTTTATTTCTTGTAGCACCTGTGTAGGTTGGTTGTGTATTTCCAGGAACTAGTCTGTTTCAAACTAGGTTGTCTAGTTTGTTGGCATATAGTTTTTCATAATATCCTCTTATGAGTCTTTTTATTTCTGTGAGGTCAGTTGTAACTTCCCTCCTTTCATTTCTGATTGTATTCATTTCCATCTTCTCTCTTTTTTTCTTTATTAGTCTAGCTAGGGGTTTGTCAATTTTATTGATTTCAAAGAACCAGCTTTTGGTTTTGTTGGTTTTCTCTATTTTTTTTTTTTCTCGATTCATTTATTCTGCTCTAATCTTTATTATTTCTTTCCTTCTGCTTGCTTTGGGATTGGTTTGCTGTTCGTTTTCTAGTTTCTCTAATTGTTCAGTTAACTCTTTGAGTTTAGCTCTTTCTTCTTTTTTAATACAGAGATTTAGGGCAGTAAATTTCCCTCTCAAGACTGCCTTTGCTGTATCCCATAAATTTTGGTATGTTGTGTTCTTGTTTTCATTTGTCTCACAAATTTGACTCAACAAATTTCACTTGCAATTTTTTCTTTGACCCACTGATTATTTAGGCGTGTGTTGTTCAGCCTCCACACATTTCTGAATTTACTTTTTTCCTATTATTTATTTTATTTTATTTTATTTATTTTTTTATTTTTTAAAGATGTATTTTATTTATTTCTCCCACCCCTCATTGTCTTTTCTTTTTCTTTTTTTTTAACTTTATTTTGTACATTTAATAATTGAAAACATAAACAATTAAAAACTAAAAAGTAAACACAGATGAATAAATATATACATTTCTCAATTAAATGTAATGGATACATGTAAATTTTTTTTTTTTTTTGAATCAAACAATATATTACACAATATATTTGGTTCATAGTAATGCATTCATACAGTATTTGTCCTTTGTGTCTGGCTTGCTTCACTCAACATAATGTCCTCCAGGTTCATCCATGTTGCCATATCCTGTCTATTATTGATATCCAGTTTCACTGGGGAGGAAGGCTATAGAGGCCTGAAAATGCTCTCCTACTTATTTTTAATTTTCTCGCATGCACTTCCTTAGTCTTCCAGCAGATGGGGCTCTTTGGAAGCGCTCAGTTCAATGCCTGGTCTGAGTGTGTTTGTGATAGAGTTTCCTGTTTGCAGGCTGGGAGCCTTGTAGTTCAAACTTTCTTTGAGACAGTTCTCCAGCCTTCTCTAGCAGCCCCCTCCCTTTTCCTGGCTAGGAAATATCTCCACTCCCCTCTGAGTCCTCAGCAATTCCCAGTTAGTAGAGAAGGAGGTTGGGAGGGTCGGATATCTTTAACCCCTTGCAGGCTTCCAAGGCAAATAATGGCGTAGCCCCACCCAGCCTGGAAGGGCTCCTGGGACACAGCAGACCAAATATGTGAGTCAAAAGCTGAGTCACCCTTAGGCTGTGTCCCTCTCTCTCCCCTTTCCTGGGGCATCTTCAACAATCATTCCCAGCTAGAGGAGAGGGAGATTGGGAGGGTTGGATTTCTCCAGTCCTTCTCAGCTCCCAGGGCAAACCACCACGTAGTCCCACCTGACCTGTAAGGGCTGGTGTGACACAGCAGACCAAATTTGTGGGTCAGAAGCTGAGTCAGCCTTAGTTTATGTCCCTCTCTCTCCCCTTTCCTGGGGTGGTAGATTCCTGGAGCCCCCTTTGTCTGTAGCTGCAGGCCCAGAGGCCTGAGAATTCTGAAGTGTCTTTAGTGTGGGGGATGGTGCCAGCAGCCCCAGCTGCTGGTTTCAACTCACAGTTCTGTCCTCATGATTTCCCTCCTTTGTCCCTCTCTCTTCTGGGTGGTGTCCAGCCTTCGCCTGGTATCCTAAACCCTAGAAGATCTTTTTCCAGGCTGTTTCAGCCTATCCTGTAGCTATTTTTCTGGAGGAGAAGAGATTCTCGTGTCTTTCTAGTCTGCCATCTTTCCAGAAGTCTCTCATTACAGTTTTAATCTGCACTTCCCTAATGGCTAATGATGTTGAGCATCTTTTCATATATTTATTGGCCATCTGAACATATTCTTTGGAGAAATATCTATCCAAATCCTTGGCCTATTTTTACATTGGGTTGTTTGTTCTTTTTGTGGTTGAGTTGCAGGAGTTCTTTATATATTCTGGATATTAAACCCTTATCAGATATGGTTTCCAATTATTTCTCTCCCATTCTGTAGGATGTATTTTTTTCTTTCTTTTTTTTTTTTTTTAAAGATTCTATCCATTCATTCATTTATCCCCTCCTCGCTGCCCGCGCTCGCTGGGCCAGCCAACCACGCCGCGCAGGCGGGCCTGCCCTCACCAGGAGGCCCCGGGAACCGAACCCGGGGCCTCCCATATGGTAAACGGGAGCCCCATCGATTGAGCCACAGCCGCCTCCCTGTAGGATGTATTTTAATTTTCTTGATAATGTCCTTTGATGCACAAAAGTTTTCAATTTTGATGAAATCCATTTCATCTATTCTTTCTTCTGTTGCCTGCGCTTTTGATGTAAAATCTCAAACTCCGTTGCCTACTACAAGGTCCTGATGATATTTCCCTATGCTTTCTTGTAAAACTTTTATAAGCTCTAATATTTAGGTCATTGATCCAATTTGAATTAATTTTCATATATGGTGAGAAGCAGGAGTCTATATTCCTTCTTTTGGATTTCTAGTTGTCACAGCACCATTTATTGAAGGGACTATTATTTCCCCATTAAATGGACTTGGCACCCTTGTTGAAAATCAACTGGCCACAGATGTATGGATTTATCTCTGGAGTCTCAATTCTATTCCATTGATCTATGTGTCTTATGCCAATATCACACTGTTTTAATTACTGTAGTTTTGTAGTAAGTTCTGAAATCATGAAGTGTAAGTCCTCCAACTTTGTTCTTTTTCAAGATTGTTTTGGCAATTCAAGGCCCCTTGCAGTTCTATAAAATGTGAGGATGAACTTTTCAATTTCTGCAAAAAGGCTGCTAGAATTTTAATAGAGATTGGATTGAATTTGTAGGTTGCTTTAGGCATTATTGACATCTTAACAATATTAAGTCTTCCAATCCATGAACACAAGATGTCGTTCCAGTTATTTATGTCTTCTTTAATTTCTTTCAGCAATGTTTTGTAGTTTGCAGTGTACAAGTCTTTCATCTCCTTGGTTAAATTTATTCCTCATTATTGTATTCTCTTAGATGCCATTGTAAATGGAATTGTTTTCTTGATTTCCTTTTCAGATTATTCACTATTGGTGTATAGAAACCCAACTGACTTTTGGGTGTTTATCTTGTACTCTGCAACTTTGCTGAATTCATTTACTAGTCTAGTAGCTTTCTTGTGAATTCTTTGGAATTTTCTACTTATAGGATCATATCATCTGCAAATGGGGACAATCTTACTTCCTCCTTTTCAATTTGGATGCCTTTTATTTCTTTTTCTTACCTCAGTGCTCAGGCTAGAACTTCCAGTACAATGTCGAATAACAGGGTGTCAGAGGGCATCCTTGTCTTGTTCCTTATCTTAGGGAGAAGTTTTTGGCCATTATTTCTTCAAAAACTTTATCTGGCCCTTTTTCTTTCTCTTGTCCTTCTGGGACTCCAATGATGTGTATGTTGGTAGGCTTGATGGTGTCCCACAGGTCCCTTAGGCTCTGTTCATTTTTCTTAGTTTTTCTTTCTGCTTCTCACAGTAAATAATTTCAATTGTCTGTTCTTGAAGTTTGCTGATCCTTTCTTCTGCCTGTTCAAATCTGCTGTTGAATCTGTTCTTCTAATGAGTTTCTCATTTCAATTACTGAATTTTGCAGCTCCAAAATTTGTTTCGTTTCTTTTTATATTCTCCATCTCTTTATTTTGTCCAGACATTTCCCTAATTTCCTTTAGTTCTTTGCATATGGATTCCTTTAGTTCACTGAACATATTTAAAACAGTTGATTTAAAGTCTTTGACTAAGAGTTCCAATGTACATGCTACCTTAGGGATGGTTTCTAGCAAATTCTTTTTTTCCTGTGAATGGGTCATACTTTGCTGTTTCTGTTTGTGTTCTGTAATTTTTTTGTTGAGAACTGGGCATTCTGAGTATTATGTTGCTATAACTATGGAAATCTAGTTCTCCCATTCTTCTGGGATTGCTGAGTTTTGTTGTTGTTTTTGTTGTTGTTGAGGGCTACAGCCATCTGTTTGTTATTTTTCCAAACTATTTTTGCTCCCAAATGGGGAATGGAAAGAGAAAAGAGGGGGGAAAAAAGCACTGCGTCTTTAAGACTCTTCTGATGCTTTTACATGAAGTGGGTGGGAATGACGGCCACCTTCAGAGATGGCCCCACTGACATCTGAAGCAGCTAATCAGAAGTGGTGATGAGACCGCACACCCCTGGATTTTGAAGAACGAGGTCCTTATAGTCCACCCTGGCACAGCAAACTGCACCAGGAACCCGAGCTGCAGTCCCTAGTGCTGCCTGCCCTGCACTGGGGAAGGGGATGGCAGCTACTGTAGGAGGGTCAAATCTACCAGTGTTTACCACAGTTTACCAGCCTCTTCCTCTAGCTCGTCCCTGGATGCTGCACAATGTACCACTAGACTCCAGCGTTTCAAAATGGTTGATTCAGACAGTTCCTGCCAGTCCAAAAGTTGTTTAGGTGGAGGGATTGATTACTGGAGCTTCCTACTCTACCATCTTCCCATGATGCTCATTCTCCACCCACTCAACCCATAAATGCCTGTAACCAGACCCTTTGTGGAGCTCTAGACTTGCCACTTTATTCTCCTTCTTTCTGGATGTTCCAAAGGCACCTCCATCTCAACACAGCTGAAAATGAACTCCTCATCTTCCCTTGTAAAGGCCAGTTTTTCTCCCTCCATCTCTAGGTTGGTAGCACCACCTGCACCCACCTACGCCCCACCTACCACATATACACCTAGGAGTCATCACTGACTCCAATCTCTGTCTCCTAAAATGCCCTTGGTTTCCCCACTTCTGCATACCCACTGTCCCTGCCTTATTAGTAACAACTGCCACCATTCTCTGGGCATGCACTGTGTGCCAGGCAATGAATGTGTTATTCTCTGCTTATGCTGTCCCTTCTGCTCTTTCTTCACTTGGCTAATTCACACTCATCTCTGAAGACGCAGGTTATGCTTTCCCTTCTCTAGGTTCCCCTTCCTGGATGCCTCCCCGCCCTTTCAGGGGTCCTTCTCTGTGCTTCCATAAAAATCCGTGTTTACCTTGGTCATATCATATGAGGACTGGGTAATGCAGGTAGAGGTATCAGGTTTTAGGTTTCTCTATCCCCCACCAGACTGTTAATTCCATGAGACCAAGGACACATCTTATTTACATCTATTCCCATACAGTACCTGAACAGAGTGGCTAGTAGTCTGGGTGATCATTTTTAATGACTGAAAAATACATTTACTACAGTTTACCTAATCATCACCCCATTGTTGGATATTAAAATTGCCCTCTCCTTTTGTTTAATATAGATATCCATATCTAATATATGTTGTTATAACAAGTGTCTTCATGCTTTTTAGTTCTATATTTTCGAGTCATTCTTTTTAAGTCACCTTTTGGGAAACAGCTTTTTGTTAGATTTTGTTTTTTATTGTAACCAATACTATGCTTTTGATTATGAGACTATACACTATTTCTATTTATTTTTACTATTGTTATAATTTTGATGACATTTGACACCCTACTTGCATTATTAGTTATTGCTATTTGGATAAAGCTTTTCATTTTTTTTAAATTTTTATTTTATTTTATTTTTTTAAGATTTTATTTATTTATTCATTTATCCCCCCCTTGCTGCTTGTGCTCGCTGGGTCAGCTAACCACGCCGTGCGGGCGGGCTTGCCTTCACCTGGAGGCCCCGGGAACCGAACCCGGGGCCTCCCATATGGTAAACGGGAGCCCTACTGATTGAGCCACAGCCGCTTCCCAGGATAAAGCTTTTTAAAAAATCTTTTACTCTGCTTTAGAAGGTAAATGTCCTATATTTACTTCTACTACTGATTATTTAAAAATATTCACATGTACTCACAATTCTACAATGATCTAATTTTTCTGATTAATGTTTATTTAATTATTTCTATGATCTTGGATTCTGTTTCTTCCAGTTCCTTTCTAGGCAACCCCCTGCCTATCACCCCTATCACCAATTGGAGGATTCTGTCTTTAATGCCTTATATTGAACCATTTCTAGCATCCCTGAGATGATTATAAAGAATATAAATATAACTAGCATTTACTGAATGTTTACTATGTGCCAGTCTCTGTGTGCTAAAGCACTTTAAAAGTATTATCTGCTTATATCCAGTTTACAGATAAAGGTCACACAATTAGATGGGGTGGAGTTGGGGTTACGACCCAGGCAGTTGTACTCTGGAGCTTCTCTTATTCTAAGCATGATATTAGATATATGCTTAACACATGTAGTATATAGGATATGCCTCCTGGGATAATCCCAGTTGGTTGAAATAGATTCTTCTTTTAATGCAATGTGTAATTTTCTTAAACCCATACCCATTAGTCACTTCAATCCCAGTCCCCGCCAATCTGCTTCCTGTCTCTATTCTGAATATTTGGGTCATAACTTCTTGCATTTGGTAATTAAGTACAATAGAAAATTAAGTACAATAACAAAAACAGGCCTTGTGGACAGGATCACTTTTGCCTTGTAGAACGAACTAAGTAGCTTTCTATTTTTTTTTCTATGATCTGTAACAATTTATATAATATGGAATAATCTATTTCTTTAAGCTTGGAAAAAATCCATCCTTAAATCCACCAAGGGAGCCCAGCTCCTCTATGGAGGTAATTTTGTCAGTTTTTTCCTTGATTAACAGAGTCTTCAGGTTTTCTACTCTCACTGAGGCAGTTTTCAAATTTATTAGCATATACTTCTGAATTATATACCCTTGTCATCTAAGAAGTATCTTTACATCTGTTCTTATTTTCATTTGTTTGTGTTTTCTCTCTTTATTAGATTTACCAGAGTTCCATTTTATTAGTTCTTTTCAATTTACCAGATCTTGAATATATTGATGCCACTTGCTTTTATTTTTATTAATTTATTTTTAAATTTTCTTTTGTGTTCATCTTTATTACTTCCTCCATTGTTCTTAGAATTTTTCTCCTCTTTCTAAACATCTTATAGTTTATGCTTATTTTTCCATTCCTCTTTTTGATCCTAAAAATATTAAAAGTATGCATTCAGGAACTATGTGGGTATAAAACAGATCCTGATATACAGTATTTCATGAATTTTTAAAAAATGTAAAAAAGGGAAGAAAACAGATTTTACACCCATTCCTTATTTTAATACCTGCCATAATAGTTTCTACTACTGAATGATATCAAAGAAAATGACTTCTCAAAATGTGACATTAAGTTGTATGAAGCTTGTTGCTGCATTACTATAAAGCTATCGTTGATTACTAGAAGGATATTATTCATTATATTATATTATAATATATATTATATTATATTATATATTATATTATATTATATATTATATTATATTATATATTATATTATATTATGAGTCCTCTTTCTGAGTACAGTTATAGCTTTACTTTTTACCAACTGTTTGTTTTTAATCTATGAACATGGCATCATGGAACCAATCATTTCCTCCTCTTCTCATTGGTTTCTGGAAAGATTTCACGATACTTCTAGTACATGTATAGCACCATTAGGAAGTGTTTTATGTTTTATTTTAATTCTAGGTGTCATCATTTCTTCCCTACTTTCCTATTCTCATTTCCTTTTGTCCCATTTTATTCATCTGCTTATTTGAAATTTTATTTCATCTAATTGCATTTTATACATTTATGTAAGCTATTTTATATTATTTCTGGAGTAAGATAGATATAACATAAATACAATTTACAAAATGAAGGAAGTGACATTCTGGATGTTTCTTTGGGAGTCTAAAGTAGCTGGTTTGAGTAAACATGCTTAAAGAAGCACTCTGCTATTAGAGGGGACAAAATCATGGTCCTACAGCCAATGCAGGTCACCATGAAGGGCAACACAAAGTAACCGAGAAATTCTTTGCCCTATTTGGGTGTCCTCTGGCAATGGATAGGGATGCCCTCTCCTCTGCGGAGCTTCCCTGCGGTGCTGGTGTGCCCCTCTGCCTCCAGGCGCAGAAAGGGGCAGGCCCTTCTACTCTCCCAGCAAAGATACTTGCAAGGCCTGGGATGGAGTTACCTTGAGAAAGTCCTTGAAGTCCGCATCTTCATCAGTCTTCTGCTGTAACAGAGCTGCTCCGTTGAGTTGACAGCTGCAGAAGCGGATGTAAGCCTGCATGTGGGAGAGCTCGGCCGCCAGGATGTCCCCAATCATCTGCACGGGCATCTTCTCACCCCCAGTCTTCTTCCGGACCCGCAAGGCCCTGCAAGCAACACACTCTCTCACTCTGTCTCCAGGCGAATGTTCTTGGGAAATGAAGTAGGGAATACTATGGAAGACTAACGGTAATGATAACCAAGGAACTGCCTGAAACCCTCGGGCACTGGGTGGGAAAAATCGAAGGGAAGAGACGGGCAGCTTGGGTGTCAGGTGCTGCTGGCCAAGCCAAACTGAGTCCATGTTAGCAAAGAAGAACAAGAAAATGAACTCTATGAATGTGGGTGTTTCTAGGCTCTTAGAAATATTTTGGTGTCACCTGAATTTCTTAGCAAAGTTTCTTTTGAAAAATTCTAATTTGTTCTCAGCTGAACCAACAAGAAAGAAAAGGTCCACACTCTGTTGGGGAAAAGGAGGAGCTGGAGCTCGGAGAGGCTGATGTGGAGGCAGAAGTGAGCAGGCCGAGCACCAAGGAAGGCAGCAATTCTGTGAGCTGGCACTGCCGAGGCCTTTCTCCCGGGAGTCTGGCCTCACGGGCTTCAAGGATGGAAAATCATCCCAAGGAATGGAATTTCACAGAGGGATTTAGAAGCCCTGAGGTGTGGCTTTTCTTCTGACTCTAACCACTAGATTCAAGTGCACTTTATATTTTAGAATAATACAGTGATATGTTGTTTCTTTAACAATTTGTTTTTTCTCTGTCTAATCAAGGTCTTTTCTTTATTATATTTCTTTACTTTCTTCAATAGTTATGTATTTTACAGCTACAAGGCATTTCATAAAATGAAAATAAAGCAAAAAGCCTGAGGGAGCAGGAGACAAGTGAAAGTTCCTTTGCTAGGGCTCCCTGCAGAGCTGAGTGAGAGGCTCAGTCCCGGGGGTCCGGGGGTCTGCAGCAGTGACAGGTGATGCTCACGACTTACTTCAGCAGCTTTGTGTTAGACATGATGAGCTCCTTCCAGTTAACAAAGATCAAGGCCATTTCTCCTTCAGTGAGGAAGCCTGACTCCGCCATCCGCTTCTGAAAGACCTAAATTCAAAACACAAAAAGAACTGAATTAGCTTAAGTGGGAATATACAACCTAGGCTTGATGTAAATCGAACAATATCTTCCTACATTAAAACTAAGAGGATCGTGGTGTTTCTAAACAAACATATTTATGGCTGTACTATTTTAAACTGCGTAACTTCCCTGTGTTCTCTGGGTTCCTACCAAGGTTGGGTGATTCTGAGGCCTGAACCCAGCATTCTCCTCAAGAAGTGGAGAGTCTCATACCTGGCCTCAGGGATGTGATGGGATTAAATAACACCACGTGCATAAAGGGCCTGCGCACTGAGGGAGCGTGACTTCTGTTTGGCTGAGCACCTCAGAGTTCAGAACAGTCTGAACTTTCTGGGATGTTCAGCAAGTGGAACAGTGATAGCTGTGCTACCCCCAAGACGGACCACCAAGCAGGTGGATTTTGGAAGGGTGGCTGACAACAGCAGAAGTAATACCCTACACCTGCATTCCATGGCACTTAGGCACTTACAAAGCACGGACACTTACGTGTGTGTGTGCGCGTGCCCAGGTGTGCGTGTCAGGGTGTGCATGTGGGTGTGTTCTCAAGTAACTTCACAGTCAATGTAGGGGAAGCTGGATCAGGTATTATTACCCCCAAATTACCCATGAAGAAATAAAGGCTCAGAGAGTGACCCAGTCAAGCTTACAAAGCTAGAGTAGACTATGGAAGAGCCAGAACTAAAACTCAAGTCTTTTTGACTCTAAGGCCAAGTTTCCATTATACAAAGAGA
Organism: Tolypeutes matacus; assembly: GCA_026826555.1. Lineage (NCBI taxonomy): Eukaryota > Metazoa > Chordata > Mammalia > Cingulata > Chlamyphoridae > Tolypeutes > Tolypeutes matacus. The sequence goes on along the minus strand of JAKSZT010054568.1, from coordinate 1,870,539 downwards.
ATTTCTAGGGAATGACTTAAAAGGCCTTGTGGAAATAGTGACGTTATCTGAAGTAGCCCTTCATGTTTGTGAGTTTTCCAAAATACCCATGACCACATCTTTCTTGGTTGAGACAAATGAAAATGAGATTACAACTTATCAAAACGTATGGGTACAGCAAAGGCAGTACTGAGAGGGAAGTTTATAGTCCTAAACACCTGTATTTAAAAAGAAGAAAGAGCTAAAATCAAAGATCTAATCGAAAAACTGGAGAAACTAGAAAAAGAACAGCAGACTATTCCCAAAGCAAGCAGAAGGAAAGAAATAATAAAGATTAGAGCAGGGGAGCAGATGTGGCTCAAGTGGTTGAGTGCCTGCTTCCCACATGGGAGGTTGCAGGTTTAGTTCCCGGTGCCTCCTAAAAACAAAGACAAACAAATGAAAAAGCCAATTCACGGAAGCCGATGTGGCTAAGTGGTTGAGCACTAGCTTTCCACTTACGAGGTCCTAGGTTCAATCCCTGGCCAAGGTACCTCAAAAAAAAAAAAAAAAAAAAAAAGATTAGAGCAGAAATATATGAAATTGAGAACAACAACAACAAAACAATAGAGAAGATCAACAAAACCAAAATCTGGTTCTTTGAAAAGATCGATAAAATCGACAAATTCCTAGCTAGACTAACACTAACAAAGAAAAAAAGAAAGAAGATGGGAAAAAATAAATCAGAAAGGGGAGGAGTTACAACTAACTCCACAGAAATAAGAAGGATCATAAGAAGATATCATGAGGGAAGCGGATGTGGCTTAATCGATTGGGCTCCTGTCTATCATATGGGAGGCCCCAGGTTCGATTCCCAGGGCCTCCTGGCTAAGTGGCCTGTGCCCACAGAGAGCTGATGGCCTGCACCCAGGGATGGTGCAGCAAAATGATGCAACAAAGGGAAACAAGCAGATACAGAAGAATGCACAGTGAATGGACACAGAAAGCAGACAGCGAGCACAAGCAGCAAAGAGGGGTGGGGGTGGGGGGATAAATAAAAATAAATCTTAAAAAAAAAGAAAATATTATGAGAAACTGTATGCCAACAAACTATACAACATAGATGAAATGGACAAATTCCTAGAAATGCACAAACAACCTTCATTGACTCTACAAGAAATATAAGAACTCAACATACCAATCATAAGCAAAGATATTTAATCAGTCATCAAAAGCCTCCTAAAAAGAAAAGTCCAGGACCAGATGCCTTGACAGGTGAATTTTACCAAACATTTTGAGAAGAATTAACACCTGTCCTGTTTAAATTCTTCCAACAAATTTAAGAGGGAAACTTACCCAACACATTTTATGAAGCCAACATCACCCTAATACCAAAGCCAGATAAAGATACTACAAGAAAAGAAAATTACAGACCAATCTCTATAGATGCAAAAATTCTCAACAAAATACCTGTACATAGACTCCAACAGCATATCAAAAGAATTATACACCATGACCAAGTGGGATTTATGCCTAGTATGCAAGGGTGGTTCAACAAAAGAAAATCAATCAACGTCATATACCACATTAACAAACTAAAGGGAAAAAAAAAAAAAACACATGATCATCTCAATTGACACAGAAAAGGCATTCAACAAAATCCAGCATCCTTTCTTGATAAAAACACTTCCAAAGATAGGAATAGAAAGAAAATTCCTCAATATGATAAAGGGCATATATGAAAAAACTCACAGCCAACATCATACTCTACGGGGAAAGGTTGAAAGCTTTCCCTCTAAGATTGGTAACAAGACAAGGATGCCCACTGTCAACACTTACTCAACAGTGTGCTAGAAGTTCTAGCTAGAGCAATTAGTCAATAGAAAAAAAGGCATCCAAATAGGAATAGAGGAAGTAAAACTCTATCTGTGGATGATATGATCCTATATTTAGAAAATTTTGAAATGTCTACCACAAAGCTAACTGAGCTAATAAATGAGTTCAGGATACAAGATCAACATGCAAAAATTAATGATGTTTCTGTACACTAGTATTGAACAATCTGAGGAGGAAATCAGGGGAAAAATTCCATTTATAATAGCAAAAAAAAGACTCAAATACTTAGGAATCAATTTAATCAAAGATGTACTGGACCTATATTCAGAAAACTATAAAACAATGCTAAAAGAAAGCAAAGAAAACCTAAACAAATGGAAAGACATTCTGTGTTCATGAATTGGAAGACTAAATATCGTGAAGATGTGAGTCCTACACAAATTGATTTATAGATTAAATGCAATACCAATCAAAATTCCAATAACCTACTTTACAGAAATAGAAAAGGCAATCACCAAATTTCTTTGGAAAAGAAAGCACACCTAAACAGCCAAAAGCATCCTAAAAAAGAAGAGTGACGTGAGAGGACTTTCACTGCCTGACCTTGAAACATATTACAAAGCTACAGTGGTCAAAACAGCATGGTATTGGCATAAAGATAGACACATTGATCAGTGAAATAGAATTGAGAGTCCAGAAATAAACCCTCAGCTATACAGTCAACTGGTTTTTGACAAACCACCTCTTCAACAAATGGTGCTGGGAGAACTGGATATCTATAACCAAAAGAATGAAAGAGGACCCCATCTTGCTCCCTATACAAGAATCAACTCAAAATGGATCAAAAACCTAAATATAAAAGTCAGGACCATAAAACAACTAGAAGAAAATATAGGGAAACATTTTCAAGATCTTTCGGTAGGTGGTGGTTTCTTGGCTCTTACATCCAAAGCACGAGAAACAAAAGAAAAATAGATAAATGGGACCTCATCAAAATTAAATACTTTTGTACCTCAAAGGTCTTTCTCAAAAGGGCAAAAAAGCAGTTGACTCAATAGGAGAAAATATTTGGAAATCACATATCTGATAAGGGTTTAATATACATGATATATAAAGGGAAGAATGAACAACTCAACAATAAAAAGACAACCTGGGGAAGCGGCTGTGGCTCAATCAGTAGGGCTCCCGTTTACCATATGGGAGGCCCTGGGTTCGGTTCCCGGGGCCTCCTGGTGAAGGCAAGCCCGCCCGCACGGCGTGGTTAGCTGATCCAGCGAGCACAAGCAGCAAGGGGGGGATAAATGAATAAATAAATAAAATCTTTAAAAAAAAAAAAAAAAAAAAGACAACCTGGTTAAAAAATGGGCAAAGATATATATATATATAAAATAACATTTTTGTAAGCAAATGCACATATATTCATATATATTTATATATCATTTTACAAACATTGGTATGTATTGTGAAAATTTTGATTTTTACTCACAATAAAAAAAAAAAAAAAAAAACCGGGCAAAGAACTTGAACAGACATTTGCCCAAAGAAGAAATACAAATAGTGAAAAAAACACAAGAAAAAATGTTCAACATCACTAGTGATTAGGAAAATGCAAATCAAAGCTACACCGATTAGAAAGGACACTATTAAAAAGTCGGAAAACTACAAGTGTTGGAGAGGATGTGGAGAGATAGGAATGCTTATTCCCTGTTGGTGGGAATGTAGAATGGTACAGCCACTGTGGAGGTATGTTTGGTAGTTCCTAAAGAAGTTGAATATAGATTTGCCACATGATTCGGCAATACCACTACTAGGTATATATCCAGAAGAACCGAGAGCAGCGACACGAACAGACATCTGCACACTGATGTTCATAGCGGTGTTATTCACAGTTGCTAAAAGGTGGAAACAACCCAGGTGTCCATCAACAGATGAATGGATAAACAAACTGTGGTGTATACACATGGTAGAATATCATGCAGCTGTAAGAAGAAATGAAGTTGTGAAGCATGTGACAACATGGATGAACCTGGAGGACATTGTGTTGAGTAAAGCAAGCCAGACACAATTATGAACTAATTATATTGTATAAGCTCATGGAGTAATAACTAGAATAGGGTACTAGGAAATAGAATGAGGTTAGAGAATGGAAAGCTGAGGGTTAACCTGTTCAGAATTGGTAAAAAAAAAAAGTTGTTAATTTTTGGAAATGAATAGAAAAGGTGAAAGCACATCATAGTGTTTGTAACTAGCAGTGCTATGATATGGGTATGACAGTGGTTGAAAGGGAAAGTCTAAGGTGATCTATATTATTAGAAGTAAACCTAAAAAATGTAACATGGGACTATACAGCATAGTAAACCTCATGGGAAATATGAATATGGTTAATATTTCTTATATAAGACTGTTTCTTGAAACTGAGCAAATGTATGTTAATGTTACAAGATGTTAATATCAGGCAAAAAACCCATTATGCTAAATAAAAAAACCCAAGTACTGCATATTGTATGATTCCATTTATATAATATGTAAGTATAAATCAATTTATAAAGATGGAATTAGATTAGTGGTCATGTAGGGCTGGGGAAGGATAGAGGGATCGAGAGGTGACTGCTAAGGGGTGTGGGGTTTTTCTTTTTGGGTAATGAAATCGAGGTGACGAATGCCCATTGACTGTACACTTATGGTATATGAACATATCTCAATAAAACTGCTTTAAGAAACAAAAACAAACAACAAAAAAATCGTTCAAAGGCTCCCCAGTGGCCGGGAGATAAGAGGCAGACTGCTCCGCGGGCTGGCATGGCCTGTGTGATCCTCCTCTTGAGCACTTGATACTTTGGCCACAGCAGACTCGTAGGCCCCTAACTCCCCTCTGTACCTGCTTTTGCATTTCTATTTCCTCTTCCTGGCCTAGAAAGCTCCTTCTTAGGCTGCACATCTTGGAGGCAGCATAACTGGGGAAGTCCTTCCTGGCCTCTCCCAAAGTGCCAGAGTTCACCTCTCCCCAGCCCTCCCCTCACTGGGCCTTAACTGTCTGTCTATCTCTCCAACATGACTGCAAACCGTTTGAGGACAAGAACTTTCTCTTCTCTCTTCCGCAATGGCCTAGGATAGTGCCTTGAACATAGGAGGGTTTCAGTGTTTACTGAGTCGAATATGGACTCAGAGAATTCAGATAAAAGTGATAGGAAATGGACGCTCTCTACAGTTAAGCTGTCAGGACACTCCTATGTGTGTGCCCTGGAAAGATGGGAGAAGCGGGTGGTTGTCCACCTGTTTTTCCTTCATTGACCAGTTCCTGCTACTTCGTTGATTCATTCACCATTTACCTGCTTTATGCCAGGTTCTGTGAGGAAAGCAGAGGCGCACAGTAAGGCCTCACCTGTGTACAGTGCTTTTCTCCTGAAACCCCTGGTCCCGACATGACTCTCTGCCCCTCAGAGCATCTTGTGAGGTGGGCACAGCGGGTGTGACCAAGTGGTAAGAGACTGGTCTGAGGGGAGGGGGGCAGCGGGAGGGCCCGCCCACCTTCTGAGCTCGTGTGAGAGACGGCCTCATGTGCTGACAGCCCCTTAGGACTGTCCTCTCACCGGCAGCAGGGCTGACTACTCCTAGAGGTTGGTAGGGTAGGCGGGCTTTTCTACATTCTATCTGTCCCGGTCAAGAAGTGCAGAAGTAACCACACCTCATTCATTCAGCACTTATGGGAAGGCCTTGAAGGGCCGAGCTAAGTTTGGGGGCTGCAGAGTGAAGGACACACAGTGCCTGCTTTCAAGGACCTCCTAGGCTCAGGGGAAGCTGGACGTCATCAACCCAGAGCTGCAGCAGAGCGTACAGATGAGAGGAGCCAGTATTCTGGGCCTGGGTGTCGCAGGCCTGTGTTTAGGGTGGAGAATGAATGGGGGGCAGGGCTTGGGGGGCACAGATGTGGAAGGCTGCGGCCTCTGCTCTAGGCTGCCATCACGGCCACGGCCAGGGGCACGCGGGGCCCCTGCGGACACAGCTGTTCTCATCTGAAGGCCTTGACACATTTCATGGGAAATAAACGCCTTGGAAACAAAACTATAAAGTCATATTTTGTGCGTCCAGACACAAATCATTTAAAGTCCTGCTCTACCGGGAACTCTGTCCTCACCAATAGGCAGAGACAGGAGCACACAGTCATCATATGATACTTGGGAATATTTTAAAACATTCTCCTCCTTTGTCTTCTCCAAAATGATATAAGCTTTAGGTGGATATGTCCACTGCCTCAATTTCCCAATACCCTTCACAATTCCAATAGCAAAGTTTCTGAAAACGGCAGCTATCAGAAGAGTGGTGTACACAGATTTTGGCAACATTTTGAGGTAGATAAAGCTTGCTTTCGTGCCTGCACACCCAACCTACACTCTGGTCCTTTCTTGACGGGGCTTCTACCACATTTGTGTGCCCCTAGCTCTCTCTCTCTCTTCCCTCTGAACGACCTATTCTGGGGTAAAGAGCTGACACCCTAATTAGAGACTTTAAATCTCCAAGCATCATGTGATGGGCAGAGATGGCATTTTGAGGGTGTGAGAGAGCTTCTCTCACTATCTGTGAATTCACACATCACACTCGCTTCACCTCTGAGTGGAAGCAGCCCCGAGACCGAGACCCCCCATCTCTGCAGAGGACGGTGGGTCCTCTAGAGCGAGACAGGGCCAGCCTCTCACCTCAACGACGAGCTGCAGGTCGTCCATGTACCGCTCCTCGGTCTGAAGGAGCTCGTGAATGTAACCCTGCCTTCTCCTCTCCGCTGGTTGCATCGTGTCCAGGGTTCGGAGGTCGGCACACCCTATGGGAAAAGAGGGCGGGGTTTTAGAACATGGCTTTAGTCTCCTTTGTAGGACAGACCTATTTATCAGCAGATGAGCTGGCTTTGGGACTGTTGCCTTGAAAGGATGACAGCAGCTTTTAAAAGCACTTTGCTAACTTCTGGGGAGCAGCAGGCACAGGCAGCGTGGTGGCCTGATGCCTGACAGGGTCTGTGACCTTTCAGTGTGGTTCCACCACCGCCCCCGACCCCTGGGAGTCATGGCAGGATTAAGGATTAAGAAATGGCCTCTAGGCGATCAGAACTGAGGTCTGAACAGAAAAAAACACAGGACAGGAGGCCCAGCCCCAGCCAGGCTTGTGAGGGATATGCTATTCTCACCATCACAAGGCATTTTCAAAGT